>JAVTVY010051356.1:0-27140 GCA_036873755.1 Hanleya hanleyi | reverse complement strand
TTCCCGATGCAAGTTTCTTGGAAAGTAGACAATGTCAGCTTTATACCGGAAATGTGTTCGGATGTGCAAAGTCATACAAAATTTCAAAACTACATTACATTTAAAACGTTTTCCGTTTGTGGGCAGTTAGCTGAACCATCTTGCAATCGAGTGAATTACGATCGCCAAAATCTTCTGAACATAACTGGCCAACAGAACTTGTCCACATTGAAACTCCCAACATTATTCCTTACACAAGATATTGCCATGGTATGTTCAAATGATGTAGAGGCATTAATCAAGCAGCAGTACTCGAGGCCAACGGACATCCAAAGCGACGTGGAATTTTATGTGACAGCCATCGGGATATCATTGTCTCTTTCTGGTATCTTGGTCACTCTCATGACTTACTGCGTATTCCACAAGTTAAGAAATATCGCTGGGAAATGCATCATGAATTTATCTATTGCGATTTTCCTTGCCCAATTTCTGTTTGTTCTGAGCGGTACTGTTGCACGGAGAAATGAATACACGTGTCAGGTTTCTGCCATTGTACAGCACATGCTATGGCTAGCCTCGTTTTCTTGGAGCAACATCCTGGCATTTGATCTTGCAAGGACATTTAGTGGCACCACTTTCGTTTCCTCCAGCACAGGTGGAGGGGGCAAGCGATTCAGATTATATTTTCTAATAGCATGGGGCCTTCCTTTACTTGTCATTGCTGTCGTGGCAATTTTAAACTATTTTACGTCAGTTTCCATTGGTTACGGTGACGGTGGAGTTTGTTGGATTGCAGACAAGCAGTCTTTATTGCTTACTTTCGTTGTGCCCGTGACACTTCATATTCTATTCAACGCAATCTGTTTCGCGTATACAGTCTATCACATCCGGGCAATTGGACGACTTGCAACGGATATGAAGCTTGTCGAAGAAAAACGGAGTCGACTTTGGGTGTATGTTAGAATATCAGCTGTGATGGGTTTCACCTGGATTTTGGGTTATCTTGGCAATTTATTCCCTGTTGAAGTACTCTGGATAATTTTCGCCCTGTTCAACAGCACCCAGGGCGTTTTCCTATTCGTCTCCTTCGTGTTGACTTCTCGGGTCTTGAAGATGTACAAAGATATATGTTGCAAACGTGATGATTCTGCTGGTACCATCAATTTAACGACATCCTCCACCAGCCAGTCCAATTTACTGCACAGCTCACAGACAGCTCTGTAGATACCTGTCGTTGAACGGATTTTCCTCGCCGTCGTGCCCCATAACGAGTTTAAGATCAAAACACACAGTTCATCATTGTGAATGCTGAAATATAGATAGAAAGCTAGCGACGACAATTGTTGCGTACATTTTACACTCGCCCTCCAATCCACTCCACAGTACCGATCACTCATCGAGCGGGCATGGAAGTGTAAAGGATATGTAGTGTAAAGACCTGAATTGACAACAAAAAATTGAACATCACAAGTGCATTGAACGATGTAAACCTGGGGACACAACCAACAGTGTGCCGTTGCTTTGATCGGGCGTATTTGCTGTCAGCGTTCGGTCATACCCGTCCATATTCGGGTACAGACTGATATCGCTGCCTTTCGCAACCGGGAACTATTCATATCGCCTTTTACAATGAGATATTGGGATATTTTCTAAACAATACCGTTACCTTGTTGACAACTTAATGAATATAAATGTAAAACTAAGCTGAATGTTAATTTTTCAGTTCAGTTTTGGTATAACACAGGTTCTTCTGAGGTTGTAGTCCATCTAACTGTTTCGACATGACTTTTTCACTCCACAATTTTAAACAGTTCACGCGGTGTGGAGGATAGATCGACATTGAAATGTGCTCACACACGAATAATTATTTCTGGCTGTTCTGGTGTTTACTTATTTGGCCAGATGAAATTTTGCCGTATTTCCCCAATACACATCAGCCAATTTACTTCGAATATTGTAAAATGGTCAGTAAAAAATTGGTCGTGTGTCCCGGCTTAACATCACTTGCAAATGACTTGACAGTGTCTGTCAATTACTAATGTCGTTTGTTAATTATACGTTAACACAATATTATTGCAAAATGTTTTGAAAAGTATTCCCACAATATTATTAAAATATCCATTCTGATATAATATGATATTCACGAAGAACATTATAATTTAGCCCAACGTTACCATGACGCATTTATAGCATGATTGTGCTACTTCTGGATCATCATGATTTAATCTAGCGTAGTATTCTCCCGGGGGAGTGGGAGGTGGGGGCTGATGTGCCTCATATAATGTCCAGCATTCGCAACTTCTCGTGGATAATCAGAGGAATATAGTCCCCCGAATAGCAAGGACTCCATTTAGACACTTTAATCGCAACCTGTAAACATCTGGGTCATCTAAATACGATAAGACTGACACTGGGATCGTGCGTATCCATTTCAGTCTACTTTTGGCAACCATAAGAAGGAAATCCCATAAATCAACACCACGTGATGTCGTCAGCCAATCAACTAAACTCTATTTTCGATTAATATGCTGCCCTGCTTGTTCAAAATTACAGATCTACAACACCGCTTGGGCGATACGGAAGTTATTCATACATGTATCTTTTGTAAGCTCAGACAATATATGTTTCAGAAGTAGTATGATAAGTCTGTAATTTATCAGATTTCTCGAGTCTGTTCTCCGCCGGATGAAGACCGAACAGTATACGGTATCCAGTATCGGATATCGCTCGGCAGGAATGGCGACACACGAATCGCAAGCCATCTTGTGGATGTCGAAATGTACACAAATGCCGCTAACTGAAGACGTCACTGAGGTGTGAGGAACTGGGCCGTCAAAATGATCACATCAGGAAACTGAAGCAACAGGAATATACTATTTTAGGTACCGGTACCACGTAAATCTAAGCAAAATAAAACAGGATCTCATTTTGGGATTCGCTCGAAATACTTTCGAAAATTTTACCGATACACCAACCATTTATGAGAATAATATACTTCTACACTGTGTTACATTTTTTAGGGGAACGAGAGCAGAAAACCTTACTAAGCGAATTTTCTCAGTCCGTGTCAGTCATGTTGTTTCTTCGCAATGGCTTGGAATATGGTTATGAAAATTCACCCATTGTAAATCTGAACATAAAAGAGTCATTGAAAGAAGATATATTAAAACAATAATTTTAGAGTTAATTTCTACGTTATTTAAGTAAATTAGGTATTAACCAGTTAAGTATAAGAACCCGATCTCGGTGTCAAATTACTCGAAAATTGTCAACAATACAGCCGGAGTGATATTTCAGCCCGATATAAAGTCACATTTACACCTGAGAAATACAGGACAATGAAATGAAAACTTAATATTGAAACTGCTTTGAATAGTATGTCCACCTGTTTGTACCACATGGGAAATATATGGCACAGTAGAATTGTCTGACCCCTGTAGATTGATTTGACACAGCGCTTGCGATTCTTATACTCAATTAACTCCAATTGCAGAATAAATATAAATGAATTCGTGAATATCCACGACCATACTGCAAGCCATTGAGAGCCCAAAAGACTACTAAGGGCTGTAAAAATTTGGTTAGTCAGCCATTCCTGTCCTATCCTCCTATGTTGAAACAGGCTTAACTATGTTTTAAACATACATATACGTCCCGGTTCGTGTCCAGTTTTATGCAGCTCATGTATATTCACGTTGCTTGAGCGCTAAGTCATCGTGGGGTTCATGTTTCACGTTATTAATTTCACTGTTATAGAAAGAATGTATTATGAGAAAGAGCGGACACTGTTAAACAGAGGTTTGCAGCACAATAAATGTGCAGTCGATCTTACATATAGCAGTATAGTCCGACGATGATAACCGTCCACTTTGGTACATCCAGGAAGTTGGTCAGCGTTACGTACATGTAGATTAAAGGAGGTGCCAACATTAGACAATCCAGTCATTCAGTCATTAATGCAATTATGCAATTCAGTAATATCGTCTGTCTTAACCCTACCTGGCCGGGGGGCGGGGAGGGGGAGGGGGTAGAGGGGGGCCATATTTCTTTAAAAAATTACGCAAAAATTCAGCATGTTGATTCAACGCGATTTTATGCATTGTACTGAAACCATATGTCTTAGCATCAGCAAAAAACACCCCCTGATTTGTTCCCCCTCCCTCCCTTCCCCCATTAACCCTACCAGGCCCGGGGAGGGATAATAATAATGCCCCCCCCCCCTCCCTAACAAACTTTCTGCGATATCTCCGGAACGTCAAGAAATGGAGAACTGAAAATTCGTGACGTTATAGGCTATCATATTGGGGTCATTTTGAGCAGAAGATCCTGGGCAAATTCAAAATGGCGGCCATGTGGGGTACCAGAAAAAATGATGTTTTCGTCATATTTCTTCAAAATTTTTGCTTTTCTGTACGGAAAAGTGGGTAAAACTTATTCTATTTCATATCAGATCATTATTTACTAATTTATCGTGCGTGCAGTTTTTGCGAAGAAAAAACAAAAATAAAAAATTCGAAGATTTTGACCGAAAAATCGTCCAAAAATGCTCTTTTTGAAAATGACGTCACAGTGACGTCATCATGGCGGCCGTCTTGGATTTTTTTTTACATTTTCTTGTAGAGCATGGCCCAAAGATATAGTGTGGTAAGTTTCAGCCCTCTAGCCTTAGCGATAGCGAAAATATAAAGAGGGGGGGACTTTCCAGGCTGCGGTACAACCCAAACCCCAAATCGCCCAGGCCAGATAGGGTTAAAGAGCTCTATTACTATCCCATTTAAACACTGAACACTTTTACATGCGTGGGAATAAACAGCTGCATATCGATCTTCAACTTCGTTTTTCTGGGACTGAGACCCCCTTCGCTGGTTATCACTACGGATAATCTTGCACGTGCAATTTGAATGACTATTCTATCTCTTTCACGATATTTGTACTTGTAGTGAACAAACATTTACAGAAAGGATAAGTTCGATAGTCCCAATATTAACATTTCACCTCGTGTTTGTATGGCGACCATGTGTAAACAATCGTCTGGTCAATATATGTATATTATATTTGTAGATGCACTTAAAGACTTCCTTCTCACATCGGGAACAAAATGTACCGGAAAAAATGAATTGAACGTTGCTTAAGTACTGTATCGATTCTTTCTACGAGTGTGATCATTTTGGTGAATAAATGTATGCTTAGGTGAAATTTTAGCCTTTAAAATCTTATTACGAGTGGCTGATTTCAGCTGATTGTTGGATACCACTTTAAGCTGACCATTCAAGCTGGTGTCGCACTATCTTACAACGAGTTGCATGAACAGAATCAATATGCCAATTTGTCTTTTTACCTGCGGCACGCAGGTCTATGGGAGGCTCGCGTTGTTGTTCTTGTTGTTGTTCTTCTTCTTGTGACTTTTTGAAATACGCATGCGCTATAAAAGAGAGTGTGATCTCTGCCACACTTTTCTTTTCAATCTCCGATCTCACATGACAACCCTGTCTTCAGACACGTTTGAATTCATTTGCAACTATATTTGGTGGAATGAATTATTGCTTCGTTGATTACCGTTCAAACTTCAATTCTCTTACGTCAACACATACGATACTTCAGTCGCTTAAAAGCTGTCGATCGACACATCAGTCATTGTCTTCAGATATCACCATTTTCACTGAACAGTATGTACATGTATACACAATTTAAGATCCTCGAATTGCTTATATACAAAGGAAGATGAGCCGCAACCTTGTCAGTGGTTTAGCTAATTTGCATACAGTCATAGGCTTAGTAAGTAGAAGAATAAGTTCACTACTTCTAGTAATCATTTTCTACCAAATATAGATAATTCACAAATTGGTGAAGATGTAGACAAGTAACGCATTGTCATTGTGATTAACATTGAATAATACTTGGTATCAAATTATAGATCATGCATCATAAAAACAAACGCAACAATTACGTTTCAGAAGTAAGGGGAACAGCTCACCAACTTTCGCCGAATAAAGATGCCACTAAAAGAAATGACAATTCGGTACGATGTTTAGCTTTACCCCCCAAGCAATTCGCATATATGGATATCTGGAAAGGAAGAATAATTTAACCCTCTATGGAATCAAAACAATAACCCTTCAATCCCTGGAGTTGCACTTACTCTCTCAGCTATAACGACTCATTGATAATACTCAAAACTGACTTTATCCGCAACTGGTTTTATAATACAGAAATGACTATTTAATGAGTTAGGCAACCCTGTGCGCGAACAATACATCATAGTTGTGCAGTTATATTGTGCACTTTCGGTTACAAGCATGAAATTTGGCATATAGCTATTTTGAATGATTCTCTTTCGGAACACAGCCTCTCTATCCTCATTCTCGCAAGCCAGGGCATTGCTTCGCTGGTATTGATGTTCCCGTCCTCTTCGGCACTCACACTCCCTTTAAATTAGCATTAATCATTCCCGTAAATTCAATACTTATGTGTATCAGCAGACAATGGGCAGAAACATATTGCATTTGACATCATTCTCTCAAGTCAGAGCCCATTTCTGCTAGAATTTACTCGTTCTAAATTCTAAGTCAGAGCCCATTTCTGCTAGAATTTACTCGTTCTATACTTCACAGTATACGTTACTTTGTCAATCAGTTTTACGAATGGAAGGACGTCATTTATTAGCTGATACTGACCATAAAAGCGATCTATTTGACCTCGTTGTCAAAAGCTAGGGCCTTGATTTCCTGGAGGAGTTTCTGAGTTTGATTTTGATACTTAGATACCTTTCATATTGACTTTAACTCGGCAGTCATTTTCGTGAATGCAATAATTTGATGCACCAAAAGATAATAACGAGAATTCGACATCATTCTCTTACACACAGACCTTGTTTAGTGAACTAACCCCGACATTTCGCGCTTAAATTACCTTCGGAATGACTTAGTGACAAACATATTCACGAACGGAGTATATGGAGATATCCATAGATACGGACTAGAAATGTTTCTTATTTGCAGAATTAAAAAAAAAGAAATTAATAAAATTAGCAACCTTCGAAAAGGCTTGGCCGAATGAAATAGGTAATCATTTATATAGAAGGAGCAAACCATGTCTTGGTATTGACTTGCTGTATGGAAAAGAGTGTCAGGGAAGTTATTTTGCAGGTGATAACACACGCAAATACAGAAACCTAATTAATTATTCTGATCGAAAATCAAGACTGTCACATGCTTTAATTTGAATAGTGAAAAGTGTCATTATGCCTCTTGGACAGTTCGATTAAGCCTTCAACCCCATTCCATAGTTTCACAGACCAAAGTTATAAACCTGATACTAAATTCATTGAAAATTAAGGAAATATAAATTTTTCATTTTGCTAGGCAACGTAAGCGAGAAGGGAGACTGAAGAGCGTAGATTTTCGCGCTCTGACTAAATCCTTGAAATTTATTTGGATTCCAAATATTTATAGCCTTTTTGATTTGCAAAAATCAACGGCTGAACTGAATGTTTTGAAATTTGGCATACACGATACAATCCGCCATATTGACAGAAGTTCTCTTCCCCTAGCAAAACAAGTACTGAGAAACCGCAATTCGCAAGAAGTTCTAGCAAATCTCCAGAGTAAATTCGTCATAGTCCCAGCAGACAAAGCTCCGAATAATATAATATTCATATGTAAATATTACTATTACCAGGTGCTGGTTAAAGAATGGAGTAGACATATCTTCATCAAATACGTCTACTTACTCCCAAACTGCATTTACTCTGGAAGATTTATTTAACAATCACAAAAAGTTTCTCAAGGAAAGAGGTATTTGTCTTCCAACCAATCATAGCGACATACCAAAAATATACTGGACTCCCAAAATGCATAAATCACCATACAAAGCTAGATTCATAGCTGGTTCTAGAAGCTGCACCACCAAGCTTCTTTCAACCCTATTGACGAGGGCCCTTCAGGAGGTAAAAGCATTTTGGGAAAGGTATTGCGCCACTATTTTCAAGAACTCTGGCGTTGAATGTATGTGGATATTGAAAACTCAAAATGTCTTACGGAAGAACTTGATGCTAAAGGTCACATACCGTACAGACATGTATCCACATGGGATTTCTCGACTCTCTATACTACAATCCCTCATCAGGACCTTATTGACCGTCTAAGTTCATTAATAGTATCTGTGTTCAAGAAAACTGATCGTAGATATATTAATGTCGGAAGCCATAAAGCATTCTTTAGCTCGACTACATACAAGAGATATCATTCATGGGATGTTTCTTTGTTTATAGAGTTGCTTGAATTTCTCATTAAAAATATCTATGTGAAATTTGGCAACACAATATATCAGCAGCATATAGGCATTCCAATGGGTACTAATTGTGCACCCCTGTTGGCTGACCTGTATCTGTTCTCTTATGAATATGACTATATGCAGGCGCTTTCAAAAACCGATCCATTCAAAGCCCGTTCCTTCTCCTTCACCAAACGCTATATAGACGATCTTCTCGCTGTGGATAATCGCTATATAAATGACGCAGTGAAGGATATATATCCACCTTCACTGGATTTGAAGGAAACTACAGATAGCCCTACAGGCACATCTTATTTAGATCTCTACCTCTATAAAAATGAAGCGGGCATTCTCTCTCGTCGACTTTATGACAAAAGATATGATTACAATTTCGACATCGTAAACTATCCCTTTCTGGATAGTAATATTCCAGTGGGACCTGCATATGGCGTATACATATCTCGCTTAGTAGCATTTGCTAGATCCTGTGTTAAATGTGATGATTTTAATCAACGTCACAAAACATTGTTGCAGAAACTTATAAAACAGGGCTATTCCACCAAGCGCCTCCACTCAATGTTTCTCAAATTTGGCGATACATATCGCATGCTGATAGCAAAATACGATCGTAGCGTGCAAGATCTATGGGGCTACGTTTCGTAACATGCGTCTAATTCCGCTTAACCCGGGGCTAGGGGCCGTATGAGCCCATGTACTTTAACATCCTCATGGTACTCATATGAACAGTCACAATCAAAGCGTGACTGAGGTACACCATTTTTAGATGACGACTCTATAACGAATATTATGGATTAAGAATACTGATCAGCGATACGGATTTGATATTTTGGAACATCATGATGTCTTGCCGGCATCATTGAAAACTGTTGACCGCTTCTCTCTTGCAGGAAACAAGCCTATGTTTATGTATACTTTTGTCTTTTTGAATTTGGTGCTACTACTGTTATATGGAAATGGAATAGGTCTTTGGATTATGGACGCGGATATTCTCTAATGGACGACGGCTGGATTATGAATGACGGACTAGACGCTTGTAACTTGTACCAAGACATTACCAAAGCGATCATTGTGACGTCGTCTGTCAATTCAGTATAGACGGCACGGACCAGTCAAAATCGTTGGATTTTGAACGGGGAAAGTGAATATATATGGTATCAGACCTATTACGCAATTCCTACAATTGTGTATTAGAAGCTGAAAATTACTTCCCTGGGCATGAAAACTCTGGCAGATGGCGTATTTTTCTACAATTACCATTACCTCCGCTGATATGCCTTTCACTGTATTATTGACACTGCCGCAGGTTTTGACTACAATGTAGTCATTTCTCACTTGTTCTATTGTGATAAGTATGTTCATGCTCAGTATACAGATTACCAAAAAGCTTATTTCTCCAGGATTACAAAAATATGAATATATTGGCCGATCTATAGGTCTGACTTTATCTCACTTGGAATGCATGTTAACATCTGACCATCAAAATATTACTGGAGGCTGATATTTTGGTATGTCAACATACACACAATCTGATTAAAACAAGACCAAAACAGAACGCTCTTTTTCGACATGGCGCTGACTTTAGATCTGACAGCAACCCTGGGATTTCCGTGATCTAGTTATCAACAGATCAAGGTCATGTCCATACTATGCCCCATGTTGCGACAAGGGGCGACAGAATCGTCATCTAAAGAATGATGTATCTCAGTCACGCTTTGATTGTGACTGTTCATAGGAGTACCATGAGTATCTTGAAGTACATGGGCTCATACGGCCCCTAGCCCCGGGTTAAGCGGAATTAGATACAAGTTACGAAACGTAACGCCATAGATCTCACACGCTACGCTCGTATTTTGCTATCAGCATGCGATATGTTTCGCCAAATTTGAGAAACTTTGAGTGGAGGCGCTTGGTGGTGTAGCCCTGTTTTATAAGTTTCTGTAACAATGTTTTGTGACGTTGATTAAAATCGTCACATTTAACGCAGGATCTAGCAAATGCTATTAAGCGTGATATGTATACGCCATATGCAGATCCCACTGGAATATTACTGTCCAGAAAGGGATAGTTTACGATGTCGAAATTGTAATCATCTCTTTTGTCATACAGTCGACGAGAGAGAAGGCCCGCTTCATTTTTATAGAGATATAGATCAAAATACGATGTGCCTGTAGGGTTATCTGTAGTTTCCTTCAAATCCAGTGAAGGTGGATATATATCCTTCACTGCGTCATTTATATAGCGATTATCCACAGCGAGAAGATCGTCTATATAGCGTTTGGTGAATGAGAAGGAACGGGCTTTGAATGGATCGGTTTTTGAAAGCGCTTGCATATAGTCATATTCATAAGAGAACAGATATAGGTCAGCCAATAAGGGTGCACAATTAGTCTCCATTGGAATACCTATATGCTGTTGATATATTGTGTTGCCAAATTTCACATAGATATTTTTAATGAGAAATTCAAGCAACTCTATAAACAAAGAAACATCCCATGAATGATATCTCTTGTATGTAGTAGAGCTCGGTGGATTGTGTCGGTGGATCCATTGGTGGGAAGAGATTGGTCGCGTATCAAGATTGGGGTAAAAAGGCCCACGGCCAAGGCCATTGTACCTAGAAGTCTCAACAATCTGTACCTTCTCACCGCCCATACTTTCAAAAGACTTTACACTTCCTGTCATAGTCAGCTCACCTCCCTGCGTAGTATCAGCATCAATCTCCATCAGTTCCACGCAATTGTCGCACACACCACGGCAGGACCAGGACAATCCCGATATCTGCGACGGAATGCGGCTAGGATGTCCTAATGAATGATACCGGAAACATACCATCGCACGACGGGGAGCAACAATCAGCATATTCACTTGTCAAATATCCATACCGAATTCTACATGGGGTTTCCAGTTCACGGCTACTGTTTCGGCCTTCATATAAGCCGCTTAGTTGAAACTGTGTGCAGGTGTAGCGTGAACTCGCTAAAGAGGCTCGGTGCACGTTGAACTGGGAAGGCTACCACGTGCGCTATAAAACCGTTCATGGATTGAGTAATGTCATTTGAAATGGATGGTCTATTGGATATTATTAAGTTTTTATCGTTGACCACTTTTATATGGTGGTATCTGTCAGTGTCTTTGGTAGAATTCTGAGTATATATTCTAACCGGCCATATTCAACCATGCAGAATCCTGTATCATATACTATTGTGAGAGGTATGTGACCCCTGAATCTGGACTGTAACAACCCGACGAACTCTTCCAGCCTTGTAAAGGGGAATAAACCACATCGTATTCCCGGAAGTTCCGCATGTTACCGCAAATTCATGCCAGGCGCGAGACTGGAGGGCAGGTTCACGCACACGCTTTTTTTCACGAGAGTCAGCAATGCCAGGGTATTTTGTCTGAGCGCCGGTTCAACAGTTCAAGAAATTCGCACAAGAAATTTTGTTAGAATAATTTTATCAGTTTAGCGCAAGTAAGCGTGCCAAGCTGGCGGCGTTACGGACTCTCGTGAAAAAAACGCACGTGCGTGAATCTGCCCTTCAGTCTCGCGCCTGGCATGAATATACGGTAACATGCGCTACTTCTGGGATTACGAGGTGTCTTATAAGCAGCGAACTGGTTGAATAGAAAAATGCAAATATGGCGTCAGGAGTTAGAAGTCAACTGAATCTCTCCTGTATGGATTCGGCGGGTATTTTACCATCGACTACACGGATGAAGAAATTTGTCATAATGGTTTTCAGTTCGCTTTTTATGGGTGTTGTTCAGCTTGTAATCGGTATTATTGAGGACACGAAGAGTGCAGGTAAATAAAGGCTCACGTAAGTCAGCGCACGCAAATCAAGCGCTCAATATGCATAAATAAGCACGATAAAGGTACACAAGGTTGCGCGAAATGAACCCAAAATGGCAACAAAACTGAATGCGCTTTCAACGTTCCCAGCACACTAAATCCAAATTTTTCGCATACAGTTGCACGACAAGTTCATAGCACATAAATCTAAACGGAACTTTGTAAATCCACAAATATACGAAAAAGAGAGAGATTCAGAACAAGTACGAAAAGATCAAATATCCACTGACATATGTATGATGTAAAGTTTGTCAATAGTACAAACTCGACTTTATCTATTACGCCATCAATTCGTGCGAATTGACAAGTTTTATATCCAGGTATCGGTTTATATCGTAGGGTTCGTGTGTTGGGGATAATTCGTGGTTTATATTCCATCGGGCCATTTTCATTTTCAACCGGGCAAAACCCGTGTCGTAACAGGTCACATCTATGACACTGTTGACTCTAGACTGACAGTCAAACGAACTCATCGAGCCTTTTATAGAGAGGGGGAGGGGGGTTAAGCTTCGTACACATTCATCCGTTTTTCCGGCAACTACAATGCGACAACGGTAATGCCAGTTCCCATCAATTTTCTGACAAAGGACCTGCAAAAACGTTCCCAAGCAATTGTTTTTCTAAAATCTATTGTGGAACAGTCTATTTAGCAGAATTCCTGATATCAATTTTTACTCCTGGCGGCCATTTCGAAAAATGCAGAAGGTGACCTACACAGGAAAAGTTAGCGGTGGCTCTAGAAATGCCCCCTGGCTAGGCCCGGCTGAATACAATTGTTTCACTTGACAGAACTTTTGCTTTTAACTCCACGACCTCGAGCTGCTCGGAGTTCTATTGCCGGAAATCAATAAAAGCTAATCCGACCAGGATGTGTAATTTGATTTACGGCATCATGACGGCCATATTAGATTATTATTTTTTTTTAATTTTATCGTATAACTGGACTCCAGTATATAGCGAGGAAAGCCTTTTACACAACGGGGTAACGAAAATAAATGGGTGATGGGGGCGGGGCGAAATGTCCCCTCTCCAATGCGGAGCAGAACTCAAATAGCCTAGACCGGAGCAGACATTCAGCAACATTAGCCACAAGCAATGGAGTTATCCAGCTGACTAAGGGGAGTAAATCTTTTAACTGTTGGGGCACAAGTGCCATTGAAATACACTATCAGGATAGGACTATTCATCGATTGAAGTATTGTAGTTTAATGTGATAGAGGGCACTAGTGTTACAGCAGTTACAAGATTTGCTCCCCTTAGCCATCAGTTGGATAACCCCATTACTTGCCATCAGGCCGGAGTTAATAACTTTCGGGTCGGAGCCCTCGAACTTAATTGTTTAGAAATTTGAGAGCAGATCCCTGTGGACTTTATAAGCTGTGATATTTCAGCATTGGTGATACATCGGATATTTCCAATTGCAGTTGAGGATTCAAACTGAACTTCTCGCTGTCGATTTGGTCCGCTTTGGTGGAAGGAGACCGGACCAATGAGACATGTTTACAAATTGAATAACAGTCGGTAATACCAGTCAGCAAATGGCTGGAATTTGAAATCTCCATGGTCAACTGCTGTCGGAACTTTTACAGTTAATGTCTCACAAGGTGAATACAGTCATGCCAAGGGGAGTTATGCATCGATAGTCTTCTGGATTTTTGGTGATTTAATTATTATTAACGAAATTATTAGTCAATTTTCACATTTCACCAGAGAAATTCAAATCGTTACTGTGGCTATAGTTTTGACTTGACAAGCCCAATTTTCCCCAGGCGGTCTCATGCACAAAGCGCAAATATTGGGATTATTTCGAATTTATGTTATTCAATTATAACTTGAATTAAATTATTTATTTAACTAATTTTATTTAATTTTTCAATTCTTAAAATTAAAATTATATTTGCTAAATATGGATGAAAGCAATATCATAACGATAGGGATTGGTAAAATCTCTGGTATTCTTAAGACATTTCCGCGACAAATTGAAACCTTTGGAGCAAATATAGGCAAAAAATGACTGATTTTTCCGTGCTCGGGTGAATTGGTCAATGCCAATATGCCGTGGCCACTTAACACGACTGGCTGTTACGACCAAATTAGCTTTCGAGATGCAATGAATTATAAATTGAAGAAAGAATTCACATAGATTTAGTTACACGCTAATTTTTCCAAAATCTAAACCTCCGTTCAAATCTGGATTGCTCGTATTTATGCTTCAATAATTTATGTGTAAATCCACTCCATCTCGGTCTGGAACCATATGAAATTATTAATAATCCTATCACCTGTAAAAACTAAGCTGTTTGACCAACACACAAAGAATATACAAAATACCTTTCGCATTTATATCTTTAATAAGGCAAATAAAATCTGATAAATGAATCATTAATTACTCCGATTCCTGCTGGCTTCACAATTTTGTGGGTCTGTTGTCAGTCTCAGCTGCATCAGGGCACACACTTTCACTTAATTTTCATTTCCAGTATCTCCAGGACAAAAACTTTATAATTTTTATTCATATTCTACTGATCTGGGGGTAGCAAGGAACATGGATCGCAGGCACTAACTGTCAGCATGCCCCCCACCCTTCCACCCACCAAATAGTTTCTGGTATTCCTCCCGGTATGACTTGAGGTATGGCCTCCAACTCTTCAGGAACATAGGCCTTGATTTCTGTAAGTTGCCACTGCAATATCTCACCGAACAGTTATTAGTTTAAGCTAGTCACCTCCCATCTGTTTTCACCTTTCATGGTTGTTCATGTAGCAGCGATCAGCAAACGACCATCAGATATTTTGTCACTGGATTTTATTCCTATTTTTTATATTTTTTCCCCGGTGTTGTAGTTTGACAGTTTGACAGTTTGTTGTCTGTTTGCAAACATTGTATCCATGGACTTGAAATCAGACACGGAATATATTCCTCAATGTATTTTTTACGAGATTGCTCAGTAATATGTGCATCTTTCTAATTACTGTCAACAAAATGTTGGGGAGATGTAGGTCCATCCAACTGAACTAACTTCTTTTTGTGGGACTGGTGTATACAATAAACAGCTCCGTGTTCTATTGTTGGATGTGTTGTATATATATAATTGTGTATATTGTGGTCAGTTATTATAGGATTACACAGGACTTGGATCTTCGCAAAATCAAATTTTAGAACATGTGATTATTGGGGTGACCCACTGATTACATGGGGAAATTAACCATTGTCATGAAGGAAATTTATACCAAATATAGTCTAAATAAGCAGCTTGTTAACAGACTTTTTTCAGATTTGAATTTAATCGTTTTTTAATTTTAAGTTTTAATTTAAAAAAAATCATGAAATATGAATTGAAAAAATATAAAACAAATTTAAAATAATGTTTAACATATCTGGTCAATGCTTCATATTTCTTATTATAGGCAGAATGTTTGTCTACTTGGTGCTTTTCACCAGATGGAAAAATATTTACAGGTTATCGAGATATTGTACTTTATACTTGTACCTCAGTCTTAAGTCATGTGGCGCAAAATGAGTGAAAATTATAGGCAGTAAAATCTCTATCGCCGCCTAGTTTTATTTGTGCCTTCTCAAGACAGTTTGGAGATGGGTATTGTTTGTTCAGGTTAGAGGATTCTTTATTCGGACAGAATTTATTATATCCGACAGGTATCAGGCTGGTGTTAATAACTTCCGCGTCGGAGCCCTCGAACTGCATGTACATTGTTTTAGAAATTTGATAGATCTTTATGGATTTTATGAGCTGTGATATTTCAGCATTCCTGATACATATGATATTCTTTAAATTGCAAATGGGGTTTCAAACTGTACTTCCTATGGTTGATTTGGGCCACTTTGGGGAAAGCATGGCGGAAGGAAAATCAATGAGTGAGAAAGCTCCCGGTTTGCAGATTGAATGACATTCGGTAACACCAATCAGATGTCAAATGGCGTGAATTTGGAATTTCCATGGTGATCTTCTGTAAAGACTTTTACTGTTAATGTCCCACAAGGTGAATATCATCATGCCCAGTAAATTTATGCATCGATAGTCTTCTGAATTTTTTTTAATGCTATACACAGAAAAAAAAATCCTCGAAAATTTAAGGATTATTCCCAACTAAATTTTTACATCAGCGGAATATTCCTCAAAATATCTAAGGAATATAACATGCTACGGAATATTCCTTATTGAATTTTAAGGAATATTCCGCTGGTGTAATAGTTGGGGAGTATTCCTTAAATTTTAAGGATTTGGGTTTTTTTCCGGAGTAATACGTAACAAGTAACGAAATTATCAGTGGACTGATGTCACTTACAAGTTATCGGTACCTATATTTTCCTTCTTTGAGTATACGTATACAAGTAATAATAACTTGCTGCCGTAAAACCCAGAGTGGTTCAATTTCGAAATCCTAGTTTATAGATCTGAAAAGAAGAGGGCTGATGTATCATCCCAAAAGTTTTTACAAAATTCGGCCGATCAGAGCCAAAAGATTTCCACAATTTCATATGGTGTAATGTCCCTGACACTCTTCAAAGGTTATAGTGAGGTGGCTTAGCAAAAAGATCGTGACACGCTGGACCAAAGCACCAAACTTGGCACATCCATCACCTGAGGCATACAAAACAATATCAGAAGGGGTGCCCATCACTTTGGATCATGTGACGCCCTCTGGCCCCCAAAAGGGCATTTAACCGCTATCTGGCCTGGGCTTTGTGGGACCTGTCGTGGCCTGGAGGCCATTCTCTTACTCCTTGAGTTACATGTAGGAGGCTGAAACTTACCACAATATACCCCTGGGTCAAGCTTTATCAGAAAATGTAAAAAAAAAAAATCCAAGATGGCCGCTCTGATAACGTCATTTTTCAAAAATCGCACTTTTTGGTTGATTTTCCTGTCAGATTTTCCGAATTTTTTATTTATGCAATTTCTCCGCAAAAACCGCGATAAATTAGTAAATATTAATGTGATGTGAAATAAAATAGTTTTCGCCAATTTTTCATCGCGGAGAAGCAGAAATTTTTAAGGAATATGACAAAAACATCAATTTTCTGGTATCCCACGTGGCCGCCATCTTGAATTTACCCATGATCCCCTGCTCGAGGGGTTATGCAAATTGGCTCAAAATGACCACAATATGATAAACTATAAAGTCACGGGGTTTCAGCTCTCTGTTTTTTTGTCGTTCCGGAGATAGCGCAGGAAGTTTGATGGAGGGCGGGCATAATGTCCCCCCCCCTCCAGGCCAGGCAGGGTTAAGGGGAAATATTACCAATTAAAAAATAGATAGCTTACCAATATCTTCATTATTTTTATTATCCTTGAGGCTAGGAAGCTAAAACTTGCCACACTATATCTAGGGTTCCAGTGCTACCAGAAAATATAACAAAATTCAAGATGGTCTCTATGACGATGTCACGGTGACGTCATTTTATAAAAATAGGCCATTTATCTGATTTTTAGAATCGATTTTTCAAACTTTTTACTTGTGCAATTTTCTTTGCCTAAATCACCTTGCGAATTAGTAATTAATCATCTGATGTGATTTAAGATATTATTGGGTAGTTTTACGTAGAATAATACACCAATTTTGAGGAAAAACAAAATTTTCGAGGTACACCACCGTTTCGTCAAATCTGAATTTACCCATGATGCTCTTTTCCGAGAATAAAATGCCCCTAATTTGATTTGTTATAAAGACACAAAGTGCTAGCTTTAAACAGTTGCGAGCCCCAGAGGGGGGAGGGGGGACTGGATCTGAATCCACTAATAACAATTGAACACAGGATCGTCCCCTTTCAGTATCATTTTTCTTACAATGTACATGTACAACCGGCATATAATTAGAGTAATGCACGGATGTTGAACCATGCACATATATATGTAATGGTCTTGGCACCCACTGGAATATATTAGATGTAGTTTTAGACAATGGATGATATTAGGGTGTAACTGAAAAGTTCTGTTTTCCTCGTATTCCTTCAAAATTAACCCTACCTGGCCTAGGCCCCCCGCCAAATATTCTGCGCCATCTCCGGAACGACAAAAAACTGGAGAACTGAAACTCCAGGACTTTATCGTTTATCATATTGGGGTCATTTTGGGCCTATAGACATGACCCCCCGAGCAGAGGATCATGGGTAAATTCAAGATGGCGGCAACGTGGGGTACCAGAAAATTGATGTTTGTCATATTTCTTCAAAATTTCTGCTTTTTGGCGATGAAAAGTGGACAAAAACTATTTTATTTCACATCACAATAATATTTACTAATTTATCACGCAGTTTTTGCGGAGAAATTGCATAAATAAAAAAAAATCGAAAAATATGACCGAAAAATCGTCAGGAAAATGGCTTATTTTTGGAAAATGTTGTCATGGCGGCCATCTTGGATTTTGTTACATTTTCTGGTAGGGCTTGAACCAGTGATACAGTGTGGCAAGTTTCAGCTTCCCAGCCTCAAGGATAATAAAAATAACGAAGCTGTTGGGAGGCTAACTATTCTTTGAATAGCAATATTGCCCCTCAGATGCCCTTTTGGGGACCAGAGGGCATCACAGAACCCAGAGCAACGGGCACCCCTTCTGATATTGTTCTATATGTCTCAAGTGATGGGTGTGCCAAGTTTGGTGCTTTGGTCCAGCGTGTCACGATCTTTCCAAAATAGGGCCCTAAGCTACCTCACTATTAGTGAAACTTGACAAAGATACACTTCTGAGAGCGACCTCGAGTACTATAAATGCCTCGATTTCAGTGTCCAGGTTAAGCATTATATAAGAGGTTTACCTGTAATAGTTCAACCAGCTGACAGAATATATGATATACGATACCCTATATATTCCTGAAAATGTGGGTTGTTGTTTTCACTTCTTTTTTCTCTCAAGTTGAAAATAAAACACATCGTACCTGGGATGGATAATTTTTAAGATTCTTGTTCTAAGATTGTATCAACACAACGAATTCATTACCAGTTTCTGTCTTTGTTTTTAAAACATTGATGACGTCTTCGAGAAAAATAGTTCGGGGCCCACTATCTCGTCACCGATGGAAGATTATAAACAAGACACGCACGGTGACATTGATAGCTTGTTTAATACATGTAGATTCTGTCCTCTCCATACTGGCAAATTGACACTTCCTGAGATTAGATAGTTTAATTCCAGTAAAAATTTAGATCATAAATGACTAATAACAAAGCTGAGCAACAAAGACCAGAATAACATAGAATGAAACAACATCATTAACAAAATAACAGTCCGATAAGATTGTTCTGCCGCGTTTGTACGGTGTGTTAGGAGCAGAACAATTGTCCAATACCTCTTACGTCTCTTATATTTCATATTTATATTTCTCGTTTCGGTGCAGTATTCCAAGAAAGGTATCTGAAAAAAGAAATCTATTTGTTACAATATGCTAGATCGACGGTAGACCAGTCTAAAGAAAAGAAAAAATTAGCCCCAAACTATACCGCTGATTCAATATTTTGACTAGCGTTCAAGATCATTTCAACTTTTCAGAGATTTATTTGCCTTTAGTTTGGAAAATGAGAGAGCCATGTAGAGAGTCGGGCTCAAAGTGAAATATAACATTATATTTTTATCATTTAGAAAGTGATCGTATAACAGTATTTTCGTTATTTTGGGATAACACTATCTTGGAATAGCACAAATTCTAGTGCTGAAAAATTGGTCGAGTCCCGTACGAGACCCCAGAGTTAGGCACCTAATCGCCAGCACTATGTCGGCGATCTAAATCACTCGGCCAACGGGCTTTCAAGACTACCGGTCTGCTACCTCCTATTTTTGTGGGAGGCCCGTTGGCCGAGTGGTTTAGATCGCCGACATACAGTGCTGGCGATTAGGTGCCCGACTCTGGGGTCGCTAGCACTAGAATTTGTGCTATTCCAAGATAGTGTTATCCCAAAACAAGCGTTCTGAGAACCCCAACATCTCGCCTTACGGGGTCATCCGCCGAAGGTGCAGCAGTATTGAAAGCTTACATGTAGAGCAAACAATAAGGTCTGGAATAGGTGATGTGGTACAGACAATAATGTCTGGAATAGATTATCCGGTACAGACAATAACATCAGTCCCATGTGGGTTTACTGGCATACAAGTTAATCTCATGTAGGATGGATATATGTCAGTGCCGTGGGATTACTGCTGCATAGGGCAGTCCAGTGTGAGATTACTGCTGGATAGATCAGTCCCATGTAAGATTACTGCTGGATAGGTCAGTCCTGCGTAGGATTACTGCTGGATGGACCAGTCCCGTGTGTTATTACTGATGGATATTCCAGTCCCCTGTGGGATTCAGCAGTAATCCCACTCCAGTTCCAAGTGGGACTACTGCTGGATAGGCCAGTCCTGTCTGGGATTACTGCTGGATGGATGAATCTCGTAAGGGATTAATGCTGGATAGGACAGTCCCGTGTGGGATTACTGCTGCATAGACAGTCCAGTGTGGGATTACTGCTGCATACGGCAATCCTGTGTGGGATTACGGCTGGGGAGGCCAGCCCCATGTGGGATTACTGCTGGATAGGCTAAACCTGTGTGGGATTACAGTGGAATAGGTCAGCTCCATGTAGGATTATGGCTGGATAGGTCAGTGCCATATGGAATTACTGTTGCATACTGCAGTGCAGTGTCATATTACTTCTGGATAGGTCTGTCCTGTGTGAGATTACTACTGCATAGGCCAGTCCCGTGTGGGATTACTGCTGGATAGGCCAGTCCCATGTGGGATTACTGCTAGATAGGCCAGTCCGGTCTGGGATTACTGCTGGATAGGTCAGTCCCGTGTGGCATTACTGCTGGATAGGCCAGTGCCATTTGGGATTACTGCTGGATAGGTCAGTCCTGTGTGGAATTACTGCTGGATAGGCCAGTCCCAAATTGGATTACTGCTGGATAGACCAGTCCGGTCTGGGATCCGTATGGGATTACTGCTGTATAGGTCAGCCCCGTGTGGCATTACTGCTGGATAGATCAGTCCCGTGTGGCATTACTGCTGGATAGGCCAGTGCCATTTGTGATTACTGCTGGATAGGTCAGTCCTGTGTGGGATTACTGCTGGATAGGTCAGTCCCAAATGGGATTACTGCTGGATAGGTCAGTGCCATTGGGGATTACTGCTGGATAGGTCAGTCCCGTGTGGGATTACTGCGGGAGAGCTGTGACCTAGGAAAACATGAAATATGTCCACCAAATTTTATAATCATCCCATGAAAGGTTCAATAAACTTTCCATGTAAATTTTTTCCCAACAAATTCTAAACTGCAATAATAAGGACAAAAATTCATATCTAATGTCATATTTCTTAAATAGCACATGCACATCCTCCAATCACATTGAAGTGTCAAGCTCATCCAATGAAAGCCGACAGGTGTACATGTAAATACATGTACATTATTATTGGCAGATTACTTAGACAAAACCCTCAAAATTTGAACAAAAATTAATATTTCATCTCCTAAATAGCACAGGTACATCCTCTAATCACAAGAAACATGTGTACCACGTTTCATAATCATCCAATGACAGCTGACAACTGCAGCTAACTGGTGTACAGATGTACATGTGCACTTCACCTAAACAGAAAACTCCATCATTTGCCATAATTTGGAGAAAATTTAATATTTCTTCTCAAAAATAGCACAGGTACATCCTCTAATCACAAGAAACATGTGTACCACGTTTCATAATCATCCAATGACAGCTGACAACTGCAACAAACTTTCTAAGTACAGATGTACATGTGCACTTCAGCTAAACGCAAAACTCTATCATAGAGATTTTAACATTGGAGCACCCCAGGGGTAGCACCCCCAGGTGGCATACCCACCCCCATATTTTTTTAAAATATTTTTTCTATATTTTTTTTGCTAAACCACACACCTTATCATTTCCAGGCCGGGGACACCGACGACATCCTCTTTCCCGCCTCACGATATCTCCCCTTTACTTCGTAAGGCGAGATA
This sequence comes from Hanleya hanleyi, assembly GCA_036873755.1. Lineage (NCBI taxonomy): Eukaryota > Metazoa > Mollusca > Polyplacophora > Lepidopleurida > Hanleyidae > Hanleya > Hanleya hanleyi. The sequence goes on along the minus strand of JAVTVY010051356.1, from coordinate 5,046 downwards.
ATAACGAAAATACTGAAATATACCAGTTGGCAGGCAAACAAACACGATAAAATACTATAAATAATCAGAATACTGAAAATATATGTACGACCCCCACTACTGGATATTAAGTAAATAGATAACCAGGCTTGTATAGTTTTTACTCTTTCAAGAGAAACTAACGACTATGTTATTGAGCCGTAGGTCTTTAAAGAGACTGTTGCCCATTAAAGCCCCAGTCCACTGAGCAAAGCTTCCTTGTGACTGAGTAAAGCTCCCTTGTGACCGAATACAACGCACTTGTGACCGACTGCAGTACCCTTATGACTGAGTACCTTGACCGAGTATAAGCGCCCGTGTGACTGAGTATAGCGCTCTTTTGACCGAGTAGATATCCCTTGTGACTGGCTTGGGCAATTCTTACCGGACATGTATATTGGTTAAATATCATCATACGTGGATCTGAACCTTCGATTTTCGACCGAACAGGAGCTCTGAAATTGAACGATAAGAATTGTCATTGAAGGATAGTACACTGAATTATCCGTGAATTCGAAATTTGATCGCGGACAATTGAGTTTAATTAATCGTCATATCAGCTCTTAGTAGGGGAAAAGGACCCCTTTGTTCCTGGGAACTCCTACCCCCTTTGTTAATTTGTCAGTTCATCCCCTTTGTTTCATTGTTCCCTTGTCCACGAACTTTCGTTGTCCATGAACTTCAAACGTTTAACCTCGTAAACTTTTGAAAATTGATCGTGTAAAATTGATCGTTTGACAACGGGATCAATATACACGTGTTTTTGTATGTGCTATTCCAAAATGTATCCATTGTCGTTCATTTTAATGCAGGTCTTTGGAAGGGGTATATAATCCAAATAATCCAATGAATATAAAGATTCAGGTTTGTCCACATACCCACATATTAAACGCCGTATCAAACGCCGTATCAATGTTAACTCCAGGTATCAGGAAGAGGACTTGATAACTATATCAAGCTCATTTCACAGATTCATCTACTTTTATGGCAAATTGCAGTCTACGTGAGTGGATATAATAAGTTGATATCCTGGCTTACAGCTTGTAAACGGTATCCCCATGGGGTCTCTGAGATGAAGGCTATTTTGATCATAATGAGTGGAATTTGATAAAAATCGATGACCTTATGACCAAGGGCAAGCAATATGTGAGAATTTTATTATCTCGCCCCGACAATGTTTCAATTATTGACATGGCATAAAACTGGTTTGACCAGGGCAAGGCCTCCCGATATATCGGCTCAAATTCTCAGTGTGTTGTCCTATTCAATAACCCCATCGACAAGCAACATATTTCATTATTTGGTCGTCGTAGTATCCGAGATGACTTACTTTATGAAAGCGTATGAAGATGCCATCTATTCGCCCTACGGGCATCTCTTCATAGACCATTTATAACTAGGTTTGAAAGTTAAAGGTTGAAGAAAATGTACCAGTGGAGGATACTCCGACAATTCGATGGTATGGACGGACTGAAAAACACTGTACAAGCTGGAGATGGGTTATATTGATGGACAACACCATCCTGGTTCAAACAGAATGAGCCATAAAATGACCAGGGTCAGATACGAAATAAAAGCTGAGAGAAATTCACGTCAAAGGGAATACTTTACAGATGATGACTGATTTTAAAGTAATTATACATCCTAAGGAGATAATCCACCTAACGTAATGCGGAAACGTATAAAATGTGATGCGTGGAAAGAGAATCGAGTAATTAATTGGTATTACCTACAAAACGACTTTTTGAGACGCAAAAAAACCCCGCTATAATATATAGACTAAGATGAAGCGCGAAAGCAGGCGATTACGGTGCTGAAATATATATTTGGTAAGCCGGCAGAGAGAGATAGTAAGATTATCTATGACAATGAATGAAATAATGATATTGAGAACATTGATTTTGAAGAAGTATTGCAGTACTGGTGTCATCAGAAACAGAGTATCTTATGTAGTCTCAGCAAGGACGGCGGTTATACTCCGCCACCACCACCGCATCATACGCTTTTAATCGAGTTTTATGAGTACCATGTTTGAAATTCAAATATTTGTATATATTTATGAATAAAGTAGATTTTATAGGTATGATTCATGGATGGAAGGGTTAGCTAGTGTATACCCTGTTCAAATGCCATACACTCAGTTTACTAATAAAATACATATTACGGTTTATCTCGAGTTTGCGTTATTTTCTTTGTGCTGTTTATTATGTTTCTCGTAGTTTGTCATAATTGTCTCGTAGTTTGCCATTGTTTTATTCCTTCTTCACTATATCCATACCGGTTATGATCAGGGTTTGACTCTTACAAAGATTTTCAATTTCGAATATCAATCATTACTTCTGGTTGAAGATGTTATTATCAAGATACTCGAATACGATAACATTAATATTTAGCTAAGATGCGCATAATCTTCAAGATCAAAATTGTGTTATCTCTCCTAATACTCGTTCCCCTCTTAAACACATAGGTTTTGTGGTACAGTATCCGTTTGCATTGCTATAGCGATTGGAGTAAAACGACTGCGTTAAATCATTTTCTCCAGTCCTGCTTCCTATAGTATAGCCAAGAACATCGATACGGTGTTTAAATATGCGGGTATGCCTGTATTAAACTGAATGACAATGGATCTATTTTGGAATAGCGCATAGCAAAAGGCTTGTATATTGAACCCCATTTCCACACCAATTTAAAAGTGTTCGACGTTAACAGTGTTTACAAGGTTAACAGTTCGTGATCTGGATGACAAAGGAACAAAGTTTTAAAAGTTCACGGGGTTAAGAGTTCAAGATTAAGATGTTGATGAGAACAAAGGGGCTAAAACATTTATGAGTTCGAATGACGCCACTGATTCCTCGTCCCTTGTTTCCTGAGAGACGTGTTTTTTCACTACTGCTCTTGGGATTTATTTACTTTTTACATTATTCATTTCAGAAAGGTCTTTCTTGCAAGTTATCAAAGCAGCCAATGAATTTATTTACATTACATGCTAGGGTATGACCAAAATATAGTGTCTGGAATTTTGAACCCAACATTTGGATCATGGAGTTATGTAGGTCTCTAGAGCAAAACCTGTAACGAGATAGTTGTGTGGTTTATCGTGTAACAATTTCTCCATCAGTATCGGTATCAACGAAAGGAGGAAAACAGAGCAGATTCCCAAACTTTACCAATGGAGAAAACGCCGATTTTCGAGATTCTTTGCTGATGGACAAGATTCCCAATTCAACTTCCAATATTTTTTCTGTTATGTACGTATTTCATTTGGGATACAGAGAAAGGACACGACAAGCAGTAATCAGAACAATACTACATTAAGATTATTGACAATTACCCCATCACAACTGGATTCGCATATGGTCACAGTGCAGTTAAACTGAAGCGAGCGACCTCCCCGAAGCTTGAAGGCGTCGAAGTATGGACTGTAAACCTTTTTGCCTTCGGTGGAAAACCCTGCAGTTTTAGGGAAGACCCGACCATCGCCACATCTGCGGTGTAGAACAGACGGAATGATCACAACTTAATAGTGGTACACATGAAAGCGAGTGGCAGAAATTGCTTCGACATGTAATACTAACATGGATCCACTTTGATCAAAGAACCTCACATAAACCAAGACATGAGTATCTGTTATACATCAATATATATAAACAGTTTCGGTACATTTTAATACAAAATACTTTTGTAAAATTGCCTGCTCGATTAATAACTATTTGATCCAAGTGGCACAGATGGCATAGTTCGACAATTGAGAGCAGCATTGAATCGATGGAGACCATTTTGCGTTGTCCTAATCGAGATGCTTTTACCAATTCACCCGATAATGTCAACGTAGGGCGCCCGTTCGTCCTGCCAGTCGTTCTTTCCGTCATTATAAGAACAGCGAATGCCCATTCCTAGTCCAAGACAACGGATGTTCGTTTCTCAAGTCGGATAATTGATGCCTGTTCCTGCCGTATAACGGAATGCCCATTCCTTAGGCAGGATAACAGATTCCGTTCATCGTGCAGACTAACGGATGCCCGTTCCTCCTATGGGATAACGGATGCTCGTTCATCGTGCAGGATAACGGATGCCCGTTCCTCACATGGGATAACGGATGCCCGTCCCTAAAGTGGGATGATGAACATCCGTTCCTCCTGCAGGGTAAAGACTGACTGCTCCCGTCAGATAATGCATGAAGAGTTAACGGGTTGCCAGATGAATTTCACTGGAGGTTGCCGCTGCTTTCCATCAAGTTGCATGGAAAGAGCGACCAACATTTTGAAGTTTATAATAACGCTCGGTAGCCCCGCCAGTCAGGACAGAGCTCTCGCGTACTGAATGTCAAGATGAAATATGCGAGGCATGAGCTCTTCATCCATCGCAGGCAGACAAGACAGTGTCATCCACCAATCACTGCTAGGATAAGAGTCGGACGCAACGTTAACAAATGGCTGATTGTTTTTCACCTCGCTGACCTATTCCGTTGAAGGAAAAACTAAACCAGGTATAAAAAGTAGGAAACCTCTTGGGATTTTTAATACATACTGGACTGATAAGTGAAAAGTGTTGAGATAGTGTTCCACGTTTTAGAAAATCGAGCTCAACAATGGGATTTTCCATATGACACCGGTTAAGGCAAAGAGGGCAATATCGCGCTAAACATGTTAACTAAATTTGACGTCAGTTCGGATTCCGATGAAAATTCAAGCGATAGCATCGAACATTGGTTCAGATTTTTAGGATCAGATGATGAACAACATAATGGCAAACAAAATGGTTATGAAATACTTGAAAAAAGTCAAAACATATGAAATAACATTGTATCGCTTTAGGCAATGCACACGTCAACATCCAACGTTAACGGGACAATGAATGCGCTCGCACACGCTCAATTCGATTTTGAGGGTCTATTTCTGAGCATTAGACCTTCCTGCAACAGAAAGATTGTTACAATGAAGAGGGCGTTCAGGAAACTTTTATTCCTCCGCATGCAGAATAAGTGAATGTAGCAAAACTGAATTATGGCAGATTTAGGTGTTCTCGGTC
>JAVTVY010051355.1:0-27859 GCA_036873755.1 Hanleya hanleyi | reverse complement strand
AATTCTTTTCTTCTGTATGTGCATTGGATAAAGTTTTTGATAGCCAGAGCTTTACTGACACGATAAAGCTCTCTAAGGCAACTCCAGAATGGTATCCATAAAGTATTCACGCTCTATTATAAAACAGAATAATAATAAGTACATGATACATCACATATGTATAAGTAGAGGGGCTGGGCTATCTTATTTTGATTTACAAGGGGTTTATTAGAAATGTCGGGCGCTTATTTCGGACTTGTGGGTGTGGGTAGTACTTGCACCCACGTTGGTTGGGATACGACTCCTGGCCACACATCGCTCTTCTTGAGCAGAGAGATGTGTGGAGTTGGACTTGAATTTATGTTCGAGGTACATTGTAGTGGTGACCCAATATAGTGGACTTTAGGGCAGCATTCTTTTGTTTGTCACTATAGCCGACCCCATAGCTTGGATACAGGCTAAGCCTATCCCAACTAACTTTTCTTCTGTATTGTTGAATGTTAGAGCTGTACACAGTACATGCATTTTTGCCTGGGGATTGTGATGATCTTGTTTGTACATGGCATTGTTTTTAATAATCATTGATATATTATTTTATGCCATATTTTTTGTTTCATATATATGTATATTGTTTGTGTTGTCTGTTTTTCTTTTTATTCATTTATTTTATTTTATTATTTTTTAATTTATTTTTTATTTATTTATTTATTTTTTTCATAGAGTGTTTATTTTATAGGTTTTTTTTATGTCGAAGTGTTTGTTTTATAGGTTTTCATGTCATAGCGTTTGTTTTACAGGTTTTTATGTCCTAGTGTCTGTTTTACATGTCATAGTGTTTCTATATGTATTCATGTATGAAAGTAGTGATCACATCCCATTATGCAGACCCTAGTTTCCAACACCCGCCATCCCAAGGCAGGACCAAGTTATTACCAACTGCCTGGGACCCCTGAATCAAATAGTCGTTATTTGTCAGTTTTAGTGCACCCAATTTGAAAGCAGGATCGCCTCTGCCATCCACTTGACTTCTTACTCTTTGTAAGGGGAGTGGTATTTTGTTTTTCACCGGTTCCAAGTCTGGATATCCGCCCATGTAATTAATCACCACACTTGCCAAAAGGATCGTGGCATTCACGGGACATAACTCTAGGTCATCCCCATTCCACTGATATTCATGTATCGGTTTGGTCGGAAGTCCTGATTCTTGATGACGTTTTATCCCACTTCTATCCCTTAATGCAATGTAGGCCTCCAACATCCATGACAATTAAATGGCACCTTGACTAAAAATAATGCCTTGCATTATACGAGAAAGATGAATAAAAAAAGTCAAATTTACGGATGACTCCTTATGGTCGCCATTGAATTTAACCATTGTTTTTAATCTGAAGACTATGCAAATAGATTAGATCGTCTGACCACACAGAGTATGCAGATGATAACACCATCCTGAGAAGTGGCCCTAACTTAGATATTCTGGTAGATGAGGTAAACAGGGAGATAGACACAGTAGGCAAAACTTGGTGTAGTGACTGGAACATGGTCATGTCAGCGAACAAAACCTGCGGGTTATTGTTCGCTCCACCAAACCTGGCAAGGAAAGAAGTCACCTTAGTCCTGAAAGGGGAAAAAATTAACATGGTACTGACGCTCTAAAAAACTTCTTGGTGTTATATTGGATGACCAACTCAAATTCACTGAGCATTCCAATGCCAGGCAGTCAGCAGCTTTTGGTGCCCTTCCCTTACGAAAAGGAAGTATGACAGCATTAGAGTAGAAGTACAGCTGCAGTAGAAGCTTGAATTATGATGGCAGTATGACCGCAGTATACACTTCCACTATACTGCCTTGAAATAGCTTTTTCTGAAGAAGATACTCACATGTTAGACTGAAGTTGTGAGTTGTGGCAGGGTTGCAGAATTATAGTGGCAGTATATTGGCAGTATGCTGACATTATGTTAATTAAGCTGCTGTAACCCTTCCCTGAAGTATAGAGGCAGTGTTATGGCAGAGGGCTGGCAGCATAGACAGAAGTATATGGCCAGTATGGTAGCAGTATAGTAGAAGTATAGTGGAAGTATGACTGCAGTATGCTGACATTATGTTAATTAAGCTGCTGTAACCCTTCCCTGAAGTATAGAGGCAGTGTTATGGCAGGGGGCTGGCAGCATAGACAGAAGTATATGGCCAGTATAGTAGCAGCATAGTAGAAGTATAGTGGAAGTGTGACTGCAGTATGCTGACATTATGTTAATTAAGCTGCTGTAACCCTTCCCTGAAGTACGAAGGCAGTGTCATGGCAGGGGGCTGGCATCATAGACAGAAGTATATGGCCAGTATGGTAGCAGTATAGTGGAAGTATGACTGCATCATAGTGGCAGTAGACAGGCTGAAGTATAGCAGCAGTATAAGATTGCCCTGTATACCAAGTGTGGTCTAAATAAAAATGGTATATACAAGCATCCTCTTTCATGGAAAATTGACAGATTCATGTATCATACACACATGAATGGTTGATATTACTACATTATAACATGGACATATGATGTATTATAACATGGTAGGCCTAAACATGTTTTGGGGTATAATTAAACTGATTGCCCTGGCTGAAACCGCCCCCTATATTCTCACCATGATAAATTTTATATCAGACATGCCATAATGTTGGCCTCAGTATGTTTGAAAAATATGCAGTATTGGAAAAATATGGGGAATGGAATGAAAGGGAAATTCTTCCCATTGGCATCTAATATATTAATGCTACTTACATGCATCAGTTCATGAACAAAGCTGTACAGAGAAAAGAGTACTGCGAAGATCTGCTCTCCATGTGCCATACACAGCAACTGTGTGCTCACTGGAGGGAAATTCAGTTGACCTATTTTTCAAATTAATGAGGAATTCCTATCCCAGCATTCCTCTCACTGAAGTATAGCAGCAGTATAGTTTCAAGTTGAAGGCCTTTTTTGGTAAGGACAAGTTGTAGAAGTATAACAGCAGTGTACACAGGAAACAGCTAAACTTGTAGCAGTATAACAGCAGTATAGATTTTACATTTTTTGTGATCAAGTTGTAGAAGTATGACCGCAGTATACACAGCAAAAGTGTAAGTGCCAGAAGTATAGTGGCAGTATAGAGAAAAAAGCTGGAATTGCACAGAGTTTCAGAAGTATGGCCGCAGTAGAGGGGAGGTCTGTGGAAGTATAGTGGCAGTGTACACTGCCATAGAAGTATATACTGCTCTTCCGTAAGGGTTAGATCCTTATCTGACTTTGCTCGAGCTAAATCTAGATGTTCAACCCCCAACTTCGTTAATCTGTACAAAACATTGGTCTTGCCCCGTTTAGAGTATGGTATTGCTGTGGTGGCAGTTCAGGTAAGGAAGCATGTGGAGACTTTGAGAAGGTGCACAGACTAGCTCTTCTAAAAGCGACTGGATGTCTCAATTCCACATCCACAGAAACACTGGAAGTCCTGACTAATTGTACACCAGTCGACATTCATCTCCGGCTGAGACAAGCAGAAGAAATGACGAGAATTCTCGCACGTAGCTGCACTGACCCCATAGTGCAAGAACTGCAGTCGCACATTGACAGGGCCCAGAGGGAAAGATATCCATCTCTTTTCTCTGCTTTGCTCTGCAGGTTGAGAGAGGTTGGTGTGCCCCCAGAAGGGGTGGGGAAAAACTATCAGTATAGGGATAACGGGTTAGAGTTATTCAGGGAGTGCTCAGTTAGTCAGGAGTTCAGCAACAGCAAAGTAGACCAGGAGCACATTGTTAGGCAGAAATTAAAACTGTTGGAGAATGATGGGGTAGTCATTTTCACAGATGGGTCAGCACTAGGCAACCCAGGCCCAGTAGGGGCATCAGCCATTGTATTCATCAAGGGTCTCAAATCTGCTCCCATATGTCTCAAGAAAGCCGTTGCCAAGGTGGGCAATAATTATGTTGGGGAGGTGGTAGGTATCCGACTAGGTCTAGAATATGTAGCAGGCACTACCGTGGAGGCAGATGTACATCTTCACAGACTGCCAGTCTGCTATTGTGTCTAGCTTTTCTTCAGACATTCCAGGCAACAGAGCAGAGGATATTAGTGCTATTAGAGCATCAGCTAGAACCATTTTGAGACGCGGAGCAAGAGTCCGATGCCACTGGTGCCAAGGTCACCGTGGTATAAGAGGCAACGAGATTGCTGATGAGTATGCTAAAACTGCAGCAGTAGAGGCTCAGTCTATGCAATCAGAATTCGCAAATGATAAATCCTCAGTGTTTCAACACATGAGGAAGAAGGCGGTAGTTAAATGGCAACGGCGGCTGGAAAACTCCACAAAGGTAAGCTGTACAGCTGTGATCAAGAAGACCAACACCAGAAAGTCTTTCCATAAACACAGAGGAAGAGAACAAAGCTGCCTGAACCAGATCCTCAGTGGTCATACCAAACTGAAACATCATCAGGTGAAGCTGAACACCAACTTAACGTCAGCAGACTGCTATGGTGTTCTATTTGTGCCAAGTTTCCGTCGCCTTTTCAAAACGCGACGTCGCCTTTTGAAACGCGACGTCGCGTTTCGAAACGCGACGTCGTGTTTCGAAACGCGACGTCGCGTTTTTAAAACACGACGTCGCCTTTTGAAAAACACGACGTCGCGTTTCTTTCCTATGTTTTTGCATTGTAAAACTCGACACAACGAAACTCGACGTCGCGTTTTCAAAAGGCGACGTCGTGTTTCACCCGCGTCTTGTTTGGCAATGTTAAAAGATAGGAAAGAAACGCGACGTCGCGTTTTAAAAGGCGACGTCGTGTTTTTTAAAAGGCGACGTCGCGTTTTCAAAAGGCGACGTCGCGTTTTCAAAAGGCGACGTCGCGTTTCGAAACGCGACGTCGCCTTTCGAAACGCGACGTCGCCTTTCGAAACGCGACGTCGCCTTTTGAAACGCGACGTCGCCTTTCGAAACGCGACGTCGCCTTTCGAAACGCGACGTCGCCTTTCGAAACGCGACGTCGCCTTTTGAAACGCGACGTCGCCTTTTGGTCTTTCAACTGCGCATGTGCAGGTTTAGGGAGCATTTGTTATTAGTGAGCCAGAGCTATCCGCTTGACCTCCATTTTGTGATATTTTGAGTACACTTGCGGATAGAGACAGAAGGTTAGCCGATCGCTGATTGGTCAATATTGGGCCTTTCGATGTTCATGCGTGGTTGTAACTTCCATATAAACAAATACACGTGCGTGCGATTTGAGATGAAATAGTCACAAAGTCCCTGTTTTTTGTTACAAATAAATGAATCATAGCTCAGGTCATCCGCGGACCAAAATGGCCTGGAAAATAAATGGGGCAACTCAATGATAAAATATCTCTTCAACCCTAAAGCTACAAATTATATTTCTGAAATAACTCTGAATGCTGATTGCAAAAGAATACATTAGTCTTGCTCCTGCTAGCAAATGTAGTAAATGATTTGCAAAGAATAATTTGACCTGAGATATACATGGTTCCTTATAGACCCTCACTCTGTTAATTTGAGGAATTCAAACACTAATACTGTGATATAATTTTTCGCGCATTTGCTAAAAAAACACCATGTTGCTGTGAGAGACCGGAAAATAACCCTGGCTAACAATCAGACACACTAAATGGGTGGACTCAGTATTTTTATGACAGAAGAGAGGATTGTTTGCTTGCATAATTCATCAACTATCAATAAGGATTATTTATCATGGGATGTTATGCCAAGTTTCCGTCGCCTTTTCAAAACGCGACGTCGCCTTTTGAAACGCGACGTCGCCTTTTCAAAACGCGACGTCGCCTTTTGAAACGCGACGTCGCCTTTCGAAACGCGACGTCGCCTTTCGAAACGCGACGTCGCCTTTCGAAACGCGACGTCGCCTTTTGAAACGCGACGTCGCCTTTCGAAACGCGACGTCGCCTTTCGAAACGCGACGTCGCCTTTCGAAACGCGACGTCGCCTTTCGAAACGCGACGTCGCCTTTCGAAACGCGACGTCGCTTTTGAAACGCGACGTCGCCTTTTGGTCTTTCAACTGCGCATGTGCAGGTTTAGGGAGCATTTGTTATTAGTGAGCCGGAGCTATCCGCTTGACCATCTCAGAGAATTATAAGACAATCACAATAGTAGAGGGTTCCAATGCTATCAGCAAAACTGTGGGTTACAAGGTTGTCACCGTTATCGTGAAACTAGACTTTGATAGGAGAGCGAAGCAATAAGGGCAGAAACTCTTAACTGAGATTGAAATAAACGAACCTAAATTTGTGGCGGCGTCTCCGGGAATGGTTACACGCTTATTTTCCTATTTTTGATAAAAATAGGTGGTGGTAGCATTGACCTATCTGAACTAAGAGGATTTGTTTTTTTGCGATAGAGTGCCCAATTATTTTAAAACCGCTACATAGCGTATAAATAACTATACAAAGGGTTCAAAGCTCAAATTCAATAACGTATTACTCAACTTGGTAAGTCACTTTTAATATCATTAACCTGAGAAGCACCTGGCTGGAATGTTTTCCACCCATGCAGATCAATCCAGCTTCCATTTTTACACTTGGTGGTGAAAGATTTACAACCAAGTGAAAATGTGTTGGTCTAGGGGTAGAAACTGTTTTCACCGAGGACCGGTTTAACCCAGTTGAAATAAATTAATCAATCAACATTTAAATGTCCTCTATGGGTGACACTAACGGCACAGCTTTCACTTAGTGAGTCCATGAGTGCATTGTGCTATAACTGAATGCATAGTGAAATGGCAATTAAAAGTCAAGTAATAAACGACACTGCCAGCCGAGTTTTACACCCAAGATTAATGATACAATGTGAATAATATAAAAATAATAAAGCCTGACAAACGTTTAGAGGACGGATAGGATGATTATCTTGAAAACAAATTAGTTGATCGCTGTACAAGTAACTGAAAGCTAATGAGGAAACATTGTCTAAATACATGCATTATGCGCACTAATAATGTCAGCTTGTTCTTGTCTTGAGGGGTGCGTATACTCAATGGATATACATGACCTAATTTCTGAGACGGATATAAGCACAGCGAAGTTTCCTACCACACATTACACAGTCTTCTACATATATCTACATGTATGTCATTTGTCTTGTCTAACTAAAGCATTGTATCTATAGTCACAACACAATTTCTTGAAAATAAATGATCCCTAGACATGCGCAGTTCTACTATCAAAACACGACGTCGCGTTTCGAAAGGCGACGTCGCGTTTCGAAAGGCGACGTCGCGTTTCGAAAGGCGACGTCGCGTTTCGAAAGGCGACGTCGCGTTTCGAAAGGCGACGTCGCGTTTCGAAAGGCGACGTCGCGTTTCGAAAGGCGACGTCGCGTTTCAAAAGGCGACGTCGCGTTTCGAAAGGCGACGTCGCGTTTCAAAAGGTGTTTGGTGTCTCTCTCAACAAATCACAGCTACCTGAATATTATCATTTGGGTTGTCTTGATGCAATTTTGATGCAAATCTAGTGAATATATCTGCTAAAAAAGCATTTTGGGAATTGGGAATTTCTCTAACTTTGTCAGCGAAATTCTTTCATCAAATTTTACAACTAAAAAATACCCAAAAATTCCTAGAGTTTAAAATATTCTAAGATGTGTTTGTATTGAAACTGATTTGCCAGAATTGCAGTAATATTGCATCAAGAAAACCTGAATTATATGAGTATGAATTTTTATATTGCTGTGATTTGTTAACTTCAAAATATTAAGGAGAACCCAAATGGAAAATTAAAACTCCTGGCCTTTTCTGAAAAGTACAATATGGCACCTACACAATTTCTTGAAAATAAATGATCCCTAGACATGCGCAGTTCTACTATCAAAACACGACGTCGCGTTTCAAAAGGCGACGTCGCGTTTCGAAAGGCGACGTCGCGTTTCGAAAGGCGACGTCGCGTTTCAAAAGACGACGTCGCGTTTCGAAAGGCGACGTCGCGTTTCAAAAGGCGACGTCGCGTTTCGAAAGGCGACGTCGCGTTTCAAAAGGCGACGCGTTTTGAAACGCGACGTCGCCTTTTGAAAACGCGACGTCGCCTTTTAAAAAACTCGACGTCGCGTTTTAAAACGCGACGTCGCGTTTCTTTCCTATCTTTTAACATTGCCAAACAAGACGCGGGTGAAACACGACGTCGCCTTTTGAAAACGCGACGTCGAGTTTCGTTGTGTCGAGTTTTACAATGCAAAAACATAGGAAAGAAACGCGACGTCGTGTTTTTCAAAAGGCGACGTCGTGTTTTAAAAACGCGACGTCGCGTTTCGAAACACGACGTCGCGTTTCGAAACGCGACGTCGCGTTTCAAAAGGCGACGTCGCGTTTTGAAAAGGCGACGGAAACTTGGCACAAATAGAACACCATAGACTGCAGTGTCTGCAATGTGCCTGAGACAGTACATCATTATGTCTTCCAGTGCTCGAGATTTGAGGAAGAACGTGATTCTCTGATGGGCACCGTGAATCAGACTCTGTGTCTTTCCAACAGCGAGAAAGGATCTATTGTGGGGGAGATCAACCTACAGGTGCTAAGTGGGCACAGTGAGGTCCTCTCAAAGGAGGACAATTCTAAGATAGTGGGAGCATTCTGTGACTACCTGGGAAAGACCTACCCTCCCTAGACCATGTATTTAAATTAGTCGCATCAGCTGTGCCACCCGTACAAGGATTGTAAATAACATTACCATGTTTCTCCAGTTTATAATGTACATAGGATTTCTATCTACCTTACCACTGTATATTGTATGTCTCTTTTTTTTTCTTTTTTTTTTTCTTTTTTTTTTGATCGTATTGATCGATCGAACACCGCCCGCCGTCTACTTTCTCAAGCATAAGAGAACAAACAGCATTTTGGGAATATAGCACCATGTGATTTTTTCTTGTAGCATCAGTGAAAAATACCCATCGAGTTATGAGTGGATTTACAGATAAACAACAACAACAACAGCAACATAGATTTTTAAATGGGCAGAAGGTGCTTGACTATGATGTGAGATCCTTCGCTTTTGATATATTTGTACAACTAAAGATCAATAATGCCTTGATCTTTACGAGCAACATGGAACATCAGGATTTTCGGATGACCTCACACGGCTGCCATTTTGATTTGAGCAAGTAGTGTATAAAGCGGAAACTCAGAGAAAATGAGGCTGAGGAATGAGGAGTAAGTGAGTGAGAGAGTGACGTGAAGGATGACGTCATTTCCGCGTGAAAGGTGACATTCGGTACAAATTTCACTTCCGGGTCAAAGGTCACTTCCGATCAAGTGGCGGCTCAGCAAGAGTTATCTGCCCTTAAATAAGACTACACTTCAGTTATTTCAGTGTTAGTCCCGATGAGGAACCTACTCATGGACATTTGCTGAATGAAGTGTGGCATCTTGTTTTCTCTGTCTCGCCCTGTAGAACACGATGAGAGGGTCCCGAGGCCATGGGTTGACATTTGCTGAAAAGCAATTCCGGCGCAGTGGGGTCATTCTCAAGGAAAGGCGCAATTCGTGTCACTCGGCCCAAATTTCCTTCTAACCAACCTTATGGCTGAAAAAATTCAGATTGTTCATAGTATTCATTTGGTAGAGTACGAATGACTTCTTGCAAGCACTGTCCCGATTGATTTTTTCGGGTAAAATTTCACCAGAACCCTCAATTTAGGGTAAAATAGACCTGTCACTGGGTGTAGTGACCTACTTGATACCACGATAAAGTTGCCAGAAATTCTTTTGTTCTACATTATTCTACCTTTTTGGCAACCAGCTGCATCTGTTCTTTCAATATATGAATATATTGTTTACAAGGGCAGATTATCTTGTGAAAATGGCATGAGCAAAGGTCTGTCACTGGTTTTCGGGTCATTGGTGTTACTGTAACTGAAATCGGAGCCAAAAAGCAAACGCTCAAATTAGAAACAAAGTTTTGCCACCAGGCGGCTTCTTTTCCAAGCGCGGGTAAACTTGAGATTCCATACGATGTGTTTTATGAAACTCTTTTCAGTATTTCAGTCATTTCTAGCTCCAAGTTTTCAGCGTATGTTTATTACCGGTCACTGGTGTTACGTGTCAGGATCAACATGTAGTGGCTCCCGAGTTCAGATATTAACTGGTAATGAAGAAATGTGCGTATGAATTACAAAATCATTGTTTTTGGACCGTCACGACAATATACGAGGGAGCAACAATTAATTCCTTCCAAAATGTCAGTGGTGTTACCTGTCAGTGGTGTTACTATTTGTAGGGTAACACCATTGACAATAATGATGATTTTGCTCCAAGTTTCAGTACAACTTGAATTTACCTTTCTTCCAGATAATACTAAGTTAAGGAGTCTTGTCATATACGTGTTTTGCCCCTAAATAGCTTTCACTTTGGCTGTATTTTTGCCTCTATGAACAAATTGGTCACTGGTGTTACACGAGGTCAGTGGTGTTACTCGAGGTCACTGGTGTTACCGGGTTGTCACTGGTGTTACATTTCAGTTGGATAAATATTTGAAGAAGAAGAAGCAGTTTTATCAGAAGGCTTTTCATATACCTGTTTTGCCCCTAAATATTCTTCACTTGCAACAGCATTTTTACGTATATGAACAAATTAATCAGTGGTACGTGTTACACGAGGTCAGTGGTGTTACCGGATTGTCAGTGGTGTTACGGATGCAAGAATCGTCTAGAAATTCAGAAAGACTTGTTTAAGTTGTCCCATATTTTGAAAAAGAAACAAACTCGATTAGTTTTAAGTCAGCATCAAGAATAAATAGGTTTATTATACAGAATCTACATGAATGGTTGATACATGCGGTCCAATTGGCTGATTTTGGTGAGCTAAGTAGCATAATTAGGATATTAAAAACAAACTTGTTTTCTTAACTTCAATATTTTTTCATCATTAGTCATAGTTACACGCAATCTATTGCCTAGCATGTGTGTATCTTCCTATTTCTGCCCTCTTAGTGCCCAATGTACCGATCATTCCTGTGTAACACCACTGACATGATTGAAGACAACTCCACCGTTGAGTGTTACGAAAAGTTTTTTATTCGGAATGTCTGCATTTATTGTACGCATTATAAAGAGTTTTGTCAATGGAGAATCTGTTGAAATCAAATTCTGTAGTCATTGGTGATTTTGATTTTGAGATATTTCCTCAAGTGAAAATGTGCCTTTCCGTGAGAATGACCCAGCAACTAACCAAGGCAATGTATAGATACCCTAACAAATCGATCGATACACTGGCTCCGGAGGATGGCCTGGTGGGCCACATGCCTCTCACGCTCCACACCTCTTATACGACACGATTTGGGTTTTCTATCCTACTCGGCGTACCGGAAGTGACATCATAACCCGTCCACGTGCGAACTTAACATTGATACGTCAAAGTTAAAATCAAAAAACGAAAAACGGACAAGCCGAGGCAATTTTCAATATTTGATTTTCATTTTTGCGTGAAGCAAAACGAAAAACGAAAATTGAAAACTGACTGTCAAATATAAAAAAAAAAATCTTTTTTTTTTTTTCTTCCCCAGGATCAAAAATTGAAAATTGATGGTCAAATTTCAATTTTTGATTCTGAGATCACAAAAACAAAAAACGAAAAATTGAAAATTGACGGTCAAATTTCAATTTTTGATATTACAGAAACAAAAAACGAAAATTGAAAATTGACCGTCAAATTTCAATTTTTGATTTTGAGAAACCAAAAACGAAAAACGAAAGTTGAACTGTGCAAGGTTACACGCGTACGGACCCCATGTGCAACAAACTGTCAAACTGAACACTGTTTGAACCGCGCTAGGCCGACCGAGTGAGATGCGCGTGCAGTGAGACGTTGCTAGGAATTACGAACTTTGTTGACTATTTATACGCGCAGTGTTTTGTACTGTTACAAGAATAAAGCGGAAGAATTCGTTCGTTTCACATTCAATTTCTTCTCTTATTGGATTAGTGTTGCTTGATTAATTTAATTATAAGGATTGACTGTGATTTTTTTTACGTTCATTGAGGTATGAACTTAAAAACCGCTGTACAAACTTTGTATGATCCGCTACGCGGAATCATACAGTTTGCACAGCGGTTTATTAATTCATACACCAATGAACGTGAAAAAAATCACAGTCGATCCTTAAGTGTACGTTAATCGTTTGACTGTCTGATGTTCGTTTGACTGTACCGTACGTTAATCGTTTGACTGTCTAATGTTTGTTTAACTGTACGTTAATCGTTTGACTGTCTGATGATCGTTTGACTGTACGTTAATCGTCTGTCAAATGAACGTTAATTGTTTGGTAAACGAACGTTAATTGTTTCTCTGTACGTTGTTCGTTTGTCAAATGAACGTTAATCGTTTGACTCAAGCTTCACTGTTGTTTTTTTGGCGGTGTTTGCCTTCCATACCTTTGTTTGCAGGAGGAAAAGGCGCCAAAATGATACAGGGAGCAGTCGATGCCTACGCCAGATGTCGCAACTTTTAGACACATGTGGAAAAGTTTTGCACATATGTGAAATAAAATAACTATTTCACTTATGTTGAAAAGTTTTTTACATATGTGTAAAAGGGTTTTTTCAACATTGTCAAAAACTTTTAGACATATGTGTAAAAGTTTTAGACATATGTTGAAAAGTTTTAGACATATGTTGAAAAGTTTTACACATATGTTAAATAAATTAACTATTCCACATATGTTGAAAACTTTTGCACATATGCCAAAAAGTTTTCAACATATGTATACAACTTTTACACATATGTGGAATAAATTCGCACTTTTAGACATATGTTGAAAAGTTTTATACATATGTTGAAAAGTTTTATACATATGTTGAAAAGTTTTATACATATGTTGAAAACTTTTTGACATATGTGCAAAAGTTTTCAACATATGTGGAATAACCGATTAAATACTGAAACGGCTTGCCATACACGCATACAGTGCTTATCTGCAAACGTCTTAAAAATACGTTTCTCACTTGCACGAACCGGTCCGTATCCAAGCAATTTCCGGCTAATATTCCTGAATTTTTTATACCCTAAAACGGCAGTGTCAAAAAGAGCCTAAGAATATATTTTCTTCATGAAGTATTACCTATAGTTTATCTTCTGGAATCAATTATCGCTCTTATGAAAAGAGACTGTCATATATAGAGGTCAGGGTAAGGTAGAAAATTAAAAACTGTAGTAACTCGGCTTGACATCAAAGGGAATGACTTTATTGGGTCAAAGATGAAAGAGAAAAAACATTTAGGAAAAATATAAAAGGAACATCGATTTGAAAAGAAAAAAAATATTATTAATTTTCATAATCCCAAATGATCCAAAAATGATCTAATCATCTAAATTATAGAATTTATTTTATATTCTCTAATAAAATTAAGAATTAGTGCACATAGACTACCAATAGAAAGTGGCAGGTATACCAAGACTCCCAGATGTGACAGACTGTGTACAACTTGTCAGGTAATTGGGGATGAAAAACACTTCCTATTGTGCTGTACTGCTTTTAATGTACATCGGGATATATTGTTGAAGAATATTGAGTCATCTGTTACATCCGATATATCAAACGATGATCTTTTTATAAAACTGTTAAGTTGTTCAGACAAAATAATTACCAAGAATGTAGCAAAATTTGTATATGACTGCTTCAGTACTACAGATAATTGAATACTGCATAACATTACCATTGTGTAAAGCTGTAACATTTTAATATATATCCGTGCCAATAAGCAAGCAAAATAAGATTATCCGCCATCAAGTTTTTAATGAGGTATTTTAGTATGTGTACCCTATCTATTATTTTACTGTGTATATTATGTTATGTCTGTATATTTTGTATGTATGTATGTATGTCTGTATGTGTGTACATGTATGTATGTATCTATGCATTTTAGCCCTTCTGGGGCACAATTCATGCAATGAACTATCTATCTATCTATCTGAAACCCTGATACTGCATTGGGTTTTAGATCTGTTTTAGATCTGTTTTTTAATCAGATTGGTGTCTTATCTCAGTAATCGGTATATAGAGTCAGCCCAGATGAGAGTAATTATTGTTTCACCAGTTTTCATAGGAATTTCCGGGGTTTTTTTTAACGTGTTATTTTGAGATTACCCCTATCTCGCGTATACACTACCGTAAAGTAGCTCGTTTACGACATCTGTCCTGGCAAGTTTTGATCGCAAGTAACGTGTAAACGAAAGAAAAACATCACAAAATGAGTTAAATGTTTGTTTTGACCCTTTAAAACCATTCCTATTATTGTTGGCCATGTTGGCTGTATTCCATCCAGTGATTTAACTGAATGGGATGTGTGATCTAGCCGCTGTGGGTGGGTCCGTGGCGATGTTGTTGTTGTTCTCTGGAAGTGGAACAGGCGTGGGAATGTGACGTGTTGTAAATCCAATGGCGAGTTTTGCCAGGCTGTCAAACGAACGATATCGACAGTACAACATCGTGATCCGAACCATGGCACGCCATCCTGAACTGTATGCCACTATCCTGACTATAGTTATCATGATTCTGGCTAAATATGGATACAGGTGAGCTGGTGAAATTACATGATAGATTAATTTTAAATTTGTAGTTTAATTTAATTTCAATAACTTATGAATGTGAAATTCTGTTATGTCAGTAGGACTATATGCATATGGATGACTATGTCGTTTCATTATTTATGCCCAGGTGAATAAAGCTTGATGCCGAACTTAAAATCTAAAGCACAAATTAAAGCCACTCTTTTAATAAATCCATCCAGCTGACACCATGGACCGAATTTAAATAAGAATTGAATTACACTTTCTAACAATAATACCTCTCATTGTAGGTATCTGTATGGCGGATGAAATTGTAACATCTGCACCAATAAGTCATAATAGTAAAATACTAATCCTGAACTTGCACTATAATTGAAGTTAATCTTCAGACAATAGATGAAAATCCTGTGACGTCATCGCTGATTGTAAACAGACTGCGCGCATCAGCTTTGGGGCAAAACATTGAAAGTTTCAAGGGAGACAACTCGATTAACATGCAGATTTATAGGCAGTCGTCCCAAACGGTTATCATTTATAGTCGTGGTTTAGTGTCATATATTGAAACGAAATTTATGGATACGATTCATTTATCACAAAACTTAAATTCGTTTTTGTATATAATAATATTTTCATGGCAAATAGTAAGCAAATGAACATTTTAGCAGTGAATAAACTGAGGCTTTCAGTACGGCATATACCGATACGTTTAATTGAGCTACCGGGTATTTTAATTTTCATATTTCATGTCCTACGGAATTAAGTTTGAATTTGAACTTCATTGTTACAAGATACCTTATCTTCTTTATGGGGCTAAGGTAATGCGACTATATATTCAGAAATAAAATTTGTACCATTGTTTTTGCAAAACACAATACTTTCGTATCCGTTCTGACCAAATTGTCATTTTCTGTTCATTTGCTACTTTGATCAAAAGCAATCTAGTGTTGCAATGCCACTTTTTATAAGCTGTGACATACATCAAATATCGTTTTGAATCAAGGTCTTAGGTGTCATTTTATCCTCCGGATATATGGACCCAAACTAAGCTTTTTATATGGAAGCCTGTCCTGGCGAATTTCGTTAAAAATCTCGACAAATCGTGTTACGCGTGTACAAGTAAACATTGCAAGAAATAGCTGAAGATAATGATATTATTTATGAAAATAATTCATGGCATTCATATTTTTATGATCCTATTATACTGAGATGAAAATATGTTTGTAGGTTTTCATTCTATGAATGCGTTTGCGAAGGAAAGTTATCAAAACCTATACTGTCGGGGAATATCGCGAAAAATTCGCGTCAAATCGGCACCATCTTTTCCCATTAATATTACAAGGAAACTGCTAAAGAAACAGAAATGGTATTTTATTTCATGATCCTATAATACTAGACAAGAAATTTATGCATTTAGATTTTTATTTTACGGAAGCTTTTTCAAGTGAAGTTATCAATACCAAGTGTCGGTATCGCGGAAAATTCTTGGCGAATTGACGCCATCTTTTTCGATAAATATTACAAGAAAACAGCTAAAGATACAGCAAAAATATTTATATTTTCATGATCCTATAATACTGGAGATGAAAAATAAGCAGTTAGATTTTTTATTTTATGGATGCGTTTTCATAGTAAGTTACCGGTATTGAAACCTGGTGTCGGTATATCACGGAAAATTCTCGGCGAATAAAAGCTAACTTTTCTTGTAAACATTACAAGAAGAACGAAGAATATACAAAAACGTTTATATTTTCATGATCCTATAATACTCGAAATGAAAACTATTTATTTAGATTTGTATTTTTTGGATGCATTTTCAATGAAAGTTATTAAAACGTTTTGTGTCGGTGTATCGCGAAAAATTCCCATCGAATCGACACCATGCATCTTTCACGGTAAACTTCTCGTCGTGAGATGAAAGAAATGTGTAGCAAAAGATATATTTTTGAAACGGGTATCTGTACAGGTTTAAAAATAACTAAACAGAATAAAATATCGAAGAGATACAGGCAGAGTTATCAAGTGTTGGTTACCATCTCCGGCGTATCCCCCGTCATATTTTCGCGGAATGTAGGCCGTGCCCACTGCCCTGTTTGCCCAGGTTTGAGGATTGCTATAATGTAAATTTACTGAGAATTTGTCATAAAAATATTTTTTATAAACAATGCATGATATAAGTTTTTTGACCAATGTATCGCATCAATAAATTTTCTCCGATAGATGACGCTAAATCACGACTATAAATGTGAGCCGTCTTAGGCCATTGCCTGTTAATTTGCAGGTTAATCGAGTTGTCTCCCTTCATTCGAAGAGTTTTCTGCCACAAAGTCTGTGCGCGCAACTCCGGAAGTTGGGCCCGATTGTAAACATTGGCAAGCTATGTATAGATCTGCTCTTATAGCATCGGCAGGTGCATTGACCTAAGGCTCCCTGTCTGATTTTCAGTTTGTTCTTTCCTATCTCTTCAACATAGGAAATATTTTTAATTATTGATAACTGGTCTATTTGATGTATTTCCAATGTAAGTCATTTCTTGGAATAGTAGCATGTATTTGATCCATATTTACACACCAGTGTAGTTAAAAAACTGCCCCACACTGAACAGTTAGGAAAGAGAGCAGAAAAACGAACCACGCGTCTGCCACTGCTATCAGGGCAGATCTATTGTCTAAGGATTAAGTTCAAGTATGGTACAGATCCAGGTTTACGATATTCCTTCGAAGTTCGGTAATGAGTGAGTCAGTGTCAGCCCCAACCGAATCCTTTCTCCGGCAAAATAAGGAGAACCGTTGACATTATTAGAACCTTGATTTTTGGCATGAAAGTGCATTAGGGGACTGTTACCAGCAAGTTCTGAGCTGACCTACTTTTGATAAAAATTTGACACACTTAGGTCACTTATAAACCTCGAAATTGGCAAAAACATATCCTAATGCCTCCTAAGACCAAGGAAATGCACTTAATTAGGTCAATGTCACTGTGACCTGACCTAATTGGGTCAAGGTCAAAGCTAATGATCAGTCTTAGGTCAAGGTACACACTTAAATCATATCAAACCCTACCTCATAGGTCCTGTGACAACGTCACACTCCCATGTTGTAGTTACAATATTTAGAGCATTTCCACAAAGTGGATGCTCTTATGTTTTCATGAGAAACGGCTCCGCCGGATCCGCCGCCGCCGCCGCCGCGACTTTAAACGTGAATATCTCTGAAACCGTTAAATATTTTCGGGTCAGACTTGGTGTGCTATCTCCTTAGGCCTGGGAAATTTGTCTGGTTGTGTTTCGATACCTGCTGCTCACCACTAGGTGGCGTTGTAGTCAGAGCATAGATAAACCTTTCTCTGACGATTTCGTCTGAACGGCTTGTCTGATTTCTTTGAAATTTTATTACAATAGTCTTGAAGGATAGGCAATGTGCTGAAAAGGTTTTGGTGTAGCTGGCATAACTATAAAGGCAAGTTTTTGCGTCTCAAAAAAAAAGTTTTTTGTGAAATGAAAATTTACCAGTTCGCTTGGAGAAATATTTAAAAACTGTTCTATTCTAGGTTGCCAAGCATAAATATAGGATTGCCGACATGATAATTCCCTGTCGGTGTGAACCAAATTGCCATTTAAATGAAAAATCTCAATTATCTGACTTAATGTCAAAACTTCCGTTCTAAACAACGTGTTTGATTTTGATGAAATTTGGGTATATAATGATCTTGCAAGATAGGCAAAGGACTGACAAGATTTTGGTGGTGTTGGCGAATCATGGAGACGCAAAAATGCATCTCCAAATAAGATTTTGTTTTCACAAAAATGGAAATTTGCTTCTTAATCAGGGAAAAGTAATTCTGAACATGAATGTAACATCCCCATTGTTATAATTCACATGCCAAATGGCCATTTTTTTAAATATATGAAATTCTCATGACTTCAGTTCGAATAAAATCACAAATTATCAATCAGTTAATGCTCAATTTTTGGTTTTATGTGGAGGTCCCCAGAATTTATTCGAAACTCGACATTGAAATTGCACATACCATTGCATTTTGACAGGATAGTTCCAACTGTTGATAATAATTTTTTGAACTGAAAAAAAAGAAACTTTTTTGAAGTGGAACTTCTACATACCTGCTATATGGCACATCCCACCTGAGAAATTTTTACATGTATATCTAAATGAAGTAATCCATTGGAACCACTGATGATTTTCCAATAATAGAGAAGAAAAGCAACTCTGGGTAGGGATGACAATTTCATTCCATATATTTCGCTACTAGTTCTAGCATCTCCAGCAGTGAACAAAGTTACAAACAGCTCCATACGCACAGTATATATACAAGGCATAATGTGATCTTAGTCGTGTTGATCCACTGATAAGCTTGGCATAATGCAGAAGCAAAGTAACTGTGAATAAACTTAATAAACACATGGTGACAGCCTCAACATTTGACAAAATTTGATTTGTCATCTTCAGGATATGATATAACAGCAGATACAGGCTCTTATATACAGAAACAACTAGATGTAACAAAGACTGAAATGGTTCGATACACAAAATTAGAGGGCAATAGCCAATCGGATAATATGTGAACATAACAAGATAAACATGAGTGGCACATAGGCATGACAAGGAATACACACACCACATAGGCCTGGCAATACACAATTGAAATGGCAATAGTTATAAGGATTAATAGTGACTGGTGGTGATTTATTGAGGTGTGTGAGTGTGTATAGTGGAAGCAGAAATGTCAATTAAGGGAATAAACAACGGAAACAGAGATTAGAAAAAAAAGTTGATTAGAGAAACGTAAGAAATGTACCTAGGATTGAAATCGGAAATAAAATCTAGAGAATTGGATAGTTACAGAACGGGAAATACAAGACTACATTAGGCTATTAATTAACAAGACAAGGAATACACACCACAGAAATGCTGGATGGTTGTATTATCTTATCTAAACCGTGATTGATGAAATATATATGAAAGTTGAAATTAGAAACAAAAATAATAATAAACAGTAGTCTACCTGAATAACTGTACAGCTCTTTCGAAGCTTTTACACCACTGTTACGTAAGTTTTGGATTTGATAGCTGAATTTTAACCATCCATCGTCACATCCTGAAGATGACAAATAAAATTTTGTCAAAATATTGAGACTGTCACCATGTGTTTAAGTTTATTCGGAGTTACTTTGATTAACTGCATGTGATCTTAGCCAATACACATTTATGAATAGGTAAGGCAGTAAAATATGTCAGTCCAGTTGGACAGATATTAAAATACTGTCATTTCCAGAAATTGTTAAATGTTAAGCGATAACCTGACAGCGATCTACAAATGGTGTGATTCAGGTGATACAATACACACTCTAATTGATTAAAAGAATACATAATCTGCTTATTTGGCAAGAACTAAGTAAACTTTACACAAATGAATAAAGTATGGGGATATAGTGGGTATGTACCTACATTGAATATTTCTACATGTCATGAAGTTTAGATAAGGACTGTCATTTTAAGATAATATCGGTATAATTTTCTTGGCAATTCATATCAGAATTGATGGAAACCTACAAATGTTGTAACTCTCATTTTTCATAATTGTATATTCCCATGTGAGTTGTCTTTCAGAACAATCTAGCGAATTTTGCATGTGTTCCAACAGCCTCAGCTTTCAACAGTAAAACCATTCTGTATCGGCTGAGCTGTTGAAACACCCTCCATTTCCTAGCTCTGACATACATGTACTGCATCACTGTCGAAATATGGGTACCATGGAGTGATAGATCACACAGCCAGTGAAGGTTCCTGATTTACATTGAATGTCGTTATTGCCTAAGTACATGTAGTATTAGCATTTTACAACAATAACAATTCGCTTGACTTACAGTGAAAAATTATAGTGAAAGGTATTTTTTTTTGTTTTTTATTTTTATTTGCTGGCATTGTTTCAGATAGAATATAACAGCCTAATTCATACAATCAGGAATAAAAAGGGGGTCAAAGTCTTCATGTTCAAACTTGCATGGGAAATATAAAAGTGGCAATTTGAAATTTCGATTTTTTAATGTCGGTGGGCCCATGAAACGCATAATAAAGTTGGTGTTGCCTCACACTGGGTTTCGCCCGTTGGTGAAGAAACCCCTTCTCAGAGGTACTTCTACCACTGATGATTCCTGATTGCTCATCCTCCAGGGGTATGTGCCCCACACACTGCCCCGTCAGAAAAAAAATTTGCCACCCCTAATAGGGAGTGTGCCCAAATTGGAGAGATCTAAAGCCCTGTGAGTACCAAATTATGTGTTACAAAATTATCTGGGGAAATGCTCTTCGCCCGTTTTTCAAACGAGCTTTCATTTATTTTATTTTCAGTATCAGAATTTGGAATTAAAAGCAGGAAAAGTTTGCAGCTGTTACGGAAAAAGATAACACTGATTACCATTTCTACTACCACATGACTCAAACTGCTGATTAGAAAAGTGTTCAGCTATATTTACATGCAAATAAATGTTTTGTTACTTCAATTCTGTTAATATATTACAGCATTCAGACGAAGCCCATTATTGTTCCTCCAAGATCGCCAAGCAGATTTTTCGCTGTTAATTCCCTCGTTGTGGATTTTCCTTTTGGTGGAATGGAAATTGTCTCGAATATTCTAACAGACAATGAGTTTATCTTCGTCATGTACTATGCCCCATGGTGTTCCAAGTCTAAGGCAGTCCGACCAGAATTTCAAAAGGCCGCTCGGGTTCTCCAAGGGGAGGTAATGAAGAGTTCTATTGTCTTCCTATTATGTAACATTAATTCAAAGCATTTCAAAATGAATGTGCATGAACATATGTAATCCCATTGCAAAAAAGATTATCAAGGATGTGATAAATGGTTGTTTTTGTTGTCCAAATTAGTACCATCCCTGAAAATGTCTACGATTGAATTAACCCTACCTATCTAAAATATTTAGCAAGTTTAGGCCGGGTTGACCCCAATTGTTTATTTTTATATTTTTATAAATTAGAAAGAGTTCATTGTGACTTTGCCATGATGAGTTTCAACAATTACTGTTATTAATTTCTGGGTTCTATTATCTACCTATACATGTACATGGTTGTGGGGTATTCTAGTCTATTACTAATTTCAAATCTTGCTTTCTGAAGAACCTTCTCCAAGTAAACACTTGCCATATATAATTTTAAAAATACATACACTCTTATTGTTGAGGCCAATTACCTTAAACAAACCTATTGTTATGTTGGCCTTAAAAGTATCTTAGAGGGGGATTTCATTAATTTATTACTGGGATTCTTTGATATAGTCCATTCTGACGTGATAAAGCTCCTTATACCTGAAATGGCATATTTGTCCCTGCTTTAGTTTTTATCTATTCCTAATATTTTTTTCTTAATTTAAGCCAACTTTTTTTCTGCTTTGATTAACAGGTGTGTGCTTTGTCGCTCACATAATATGTATTTATTATTATTTCAGGTGAAATTTGTCAGTATTAATTGTTTCTGGAGCGAAGGAGATTGTCGCCGACGATTAAAATTCCCGTACTTCCCGCAGCTCTATGTTTACCACACTCACCTCAATGGATTCAGATATACTGGTATGTTCATCCCACAGCTCACTTCTTGAATACAAAACAGTCGTGCAATAAAGAATTGAATTGAATTTAATTGATACAGGGTGAATAGCTGAATTCCCAATGAAGCAGCCTAAGAAAGTAGAGGACATTCATTTCTAGAGGATGAATTGTTTTTTTATTTCAACATTTTTTCATCAAGTTAATAGAAGATAATACATGAAAAAAAGAATGGCACTCCATGTATATGGAAATTTGACTTTTTAGCCCACCATCACCAGATCGCTTTTCGTCCGTGGTCCGTCGTCCGTCCGTAAACAATTCTTGTTACCGCGATTTCTCAGGAACTACTTCATGGATCTTTCTCAAATTTGGTACACAGGTTCCCCTTGGGGTCTAGTTGTGCAAGATACCTTTTTTGGACCGATTCGAAAATCCAATATGGCCACAAGGCGGCCATCTTGGATTTCTCCATGAAACTTTGTTACCGCGATTTCTCAGAAACTACTTCATGGATCGTTCTCAAATTTGGTACACAGGTTCCCCTTGGGGTCTAGTTGTGCAAGATACCTTGTTTGGTCCGATTAGAAAATCCAATATGGCCACAAGGCGGCCATTTTGGATTTCCCCATGAAACTTTGGTACTGCGATTTCTCAGGAACTACTTCATGGATCTTTCTCAAATTTGGTACACATGTTTCCCTTGGGGTCTGGTTGTGCAGGATACCTTTTTTGGTCCGATTCGAAAATCCAATATGACCACAAGGCGGCCATCTTGGATTTCCCCATGAAACTTTGTTACCGCGATTTCTCAGGAACTACTTCATGGATATTTCTCAAATTTGGTACACAGGTTCCCCTTGGGGTCTAGTTGTGCAAGATAGCTTTTTTTAGTCCGATTTGAAAATCCAATATGGCCACAAGGCGGCCATCTTGGATTTCCCCATGAAACTTTGTTATCGCGATTTCTCAGGAACTACTTCATGGATCTTTCTCAAATTTGGTACACAGGTTCCCCTTGGGGTCTAGTTGTGCAAAATGCCTTTTTTGGTCCGATTTGAAAATCCAATATGGCCACCAGGCAGCCATCTTGGATTTCCCGATGAAACTTTGTTATCGTGAATTCTCAGGAAGTACTGCATGGATCTTTCTCAAATTTGGTACACATGTTTCCCTTGGGGTCTAGTTGTGCAAGACAACTTTTTCGGTCCGATTTGAAAATCCAATATGGCCACCAGGTGGCCACCTTAGTTTTCCCCATGAAACTTTATCGCAATTTCTCAGGAACTACTGCATGGATCTTTCTCAAATTTGGTACATAGGTTCCCCTTGGGGTCTAGTTGTGCAAGATACCTTTTTCGGTCCGATTCGAAAATCCAGTATAGCCACCAGGCGGCCATTTTGGATTTCCCCATGAAATTTTATCGTGATTTCTCAGGAAGTGCTGCATAGATCTTTCTCAAATTTGGTATACAGGTTCCCCTTGTGGTCCAGTTGTGCAAGATACCTTTTTTGACGTTGCATCACAAGAGTCGGCTTGTCAAACGATGGGGCATATTGATTCTATATATTGACTATAGAGAATATCCATACTTTCACCTTCCATATCAAGGAGTTCAAATGATTCCGAATTAAAATGTATTTCTTCAAGTTTTAAATCAGTTTACTTTAGTCCATGCCGTTGCAAGTGAACTGCCCCACCGTTTTGTCTGCCGAAGGGACGTCACTCTTGTGAAACAACGTCACAACTCGACAACTGTAGACTACTGCGTGTTTTGATCCAAGGGAGATAATCAGGGCTCATGCCAAAGTGTCAAAAAGATTAGTCTTCGCTTCCAGTACCTAATGATGACATGTGCAAAAAAAATATACTACAAAACGAAGACGAAGGATCCTCCAGACATTCACTTTCAGATTAACTTTGCTCATTTCACTTGTACTATAACAACCGACATCAAGTACAGTTTCTAGAAATCTTGAAACTCCTGAACCTTAGATAGATAATATCTTGATGTTTTCCAGTGAAATTCTGCAGACAAAATTACAAATCAATCGTTTGTTCTTAGTAACAATGGACAAAAAGATCCTCTTGTCATTAGCTTACAATTATCAGACAATGGTGGGCGCCAAGATCCTTCAGGATCTCTCGTTTCTTGCTTGAAGCTCATTAAATCAAATTTCCTCCGGTCAAATTTTCCCTTTTTTGCTATATTACACTAAACACATATAGTTCTCACTGAATATTTAATAAAAACGGGGAGGAGTCATGCTTTCTTAGAAAATAGTAACACAAGAATTGAGCCTTCCCAGTTCCATGTCCAGGAGGTGGTGAGGATGTGGTAGATACTTCATGTAGGAAGGTATTGTCCGAGTCTTTGTGCAGCTGAAAAGGCTCAAGTCTAGACACATTGTTGTCCCCAGACTTGGCTATTGTATGCATTGTCTAGTGATTCTTACATGGAGTATGAACCGAGGATGGGGAATCAGGGTAGGGGTGGGTAACATTCTTGGAGGTTCATCTATAAAACTTTTACACGTTTCCTTGTTGAAAATCAGTACGATTGAATTTAGGGGGTAGGCCTACCACTTGCAAGCATAATCTCCAGTCGAATTCACGATGAAGTTATTTTTGCACTGTACTATAATACTGCTCATGTATTTAGTCTTTTCCTTATATGGCCAGATTGTCATGGAGACGTAGACATGTTGATATTTCCTCTCGCTGTAGGTATCTGTGCGGCGGAGCATATATTGGACTTTGTTGACAAGCTGAGGTTCCCACTGACCTTCCTACACTCCAGGGAACAAATCCAGGACTTTATCACCCAGAACCATGTAAACAATGCTCAAATTATACACCATGCTGTAACAACAACATGTCATTGAAAATATGAAATTATAATAATAATAGGCAGTTATTTTATATTGGGCTTACTAAAGGTGAATGACACAATCAATTATAATGCAATGGTTCCATGAATTATGTTATTTTTGAAACCATTACAGTTTTCTAAATATAACTGTTTGAATGTAACGACAAGAGAAAATATATGTACACACTATGTGAAATTTCTAGATCGATTGCATTATTAGTATAGTTCTTACATAAAATTGAAATCTGAGCATGTTCTATTTCGAAAAAAACGGTCTAAATCGAGTAATTCAAACACACATCACTTGTGTACACAGGTTTCACTGTACTTGTTAGCTGTGTCTAGTTTTGTTTATTTATACTGTGGATATATTCTATTTTATCTCTAACTAAAGGTCTCTGTGACAAGTTCTAGAGGGTGTGTAAAAGTGCGTGCAGAAGGGATCAGTAGTATTTAAACCTTGATAAACCAGAACCCTATTGAGTCTTATAATCTGATCCCAAGCATGGTCGATGTACACAGGTTTCACTGTACATATTAGCTGTATCCAGTTTTGTTACCCCTCAGCCCATAGGGCTGTGGGGTCTTGTTGTTGCCATGTACGTCCGTCCGTCCGTCCGTCCGTCAACATGTTCTTGTCCGCTGAATATCTGCAGATCTATGAAGGCGGGCCCGACCAAACTTTGGTGAGAGCTTCCTGAATGTTGACTGATGAAATGATTAGATTTTCAGATGGCTATGATGATTTCATGATTTTTAATTATTTTTTTTTTATTATTTATTGATGGCTCAGCTTTTGCACTGTTACCTATGCCCATCAACATGTTCTTGTCCGCTGAATATCTGTAGATCTATCAAGTCGGGCCTGACTAAACTTTGGTGAGAGCTTCCTGAATGTTGACTGATGAAATGATTAGATTTTCAGATGGTTATGATGATTTCAGGATTTTTAATTTTTTTTTTTTTTATTATTTATTGATGGCTTAGCTTTTGCACTGTTGTTTATGTCCATCGCGAACCCTTGGTTGCATGTTTCATTGTGAATTTTGAAGGTTCCCTGATACAAGAAAGCCTGGTCCATTCAAGATTCTCATTAAATGAAGGACATTTTTCGTTAATTTTGCTATTAAATCATTCTATTCTACATCATATGTTTTATCCTAAAACTTTTGCATGAACCATATTTGTGTCCACACATTTAACTGGTACAACATTTTTGTCACCAAACATGTTACTGTACCTTGGAAATTATTTAAAACGAGTGATTAGGAGAGCCCACTCTGGGCAATTTTGAACCAGTTTGCATACCTGGAGCTCATGCCCCCCCCAACAATAATGATAAGGGTGGGCCTGTGTCAATCAGTGTGTTTACTTGTTATCACACTTGTGCAATGCATAAATGGCCACTGATAAAGCTACACTTTCTTGCATGCTGTAATCCCAGCACACCACTCACATGAAACCGAAGTCTGTTTTATACAGTATCCAGGGGTTTTTTTGCAGGTTCTGATCCCAAACTCCCAGTTCCTTTTCGTAATTCATTATTGAAGGTCCAATTTTTGTAAGTGAATTTCGGCACAAATAGCCTGTGATCAATCACAAAACAGGTTTATTAACATGAAATTCAATACCCAGCTATGCAATCGGATCGATATTGAGGATCCCAGAGGCTTTTTCTAGTATTTCCTTCATAATTACACCTTATATAAGATAGACGAGTTTTGATTGGTTCTTAGCCGGGGCATTTACGGCAAATTCTCATCCACAAGTCATTCTCACGCGACTGTCAGGGGCAGCGGGAAATTTGCCTTCCGTTGCCGAATTATCCCGCCGCCGAATTATCTCCCCTGGTGGCGATCTTCGCCGTCTTGTTTGTAAACAAACATGGCAGCGTCCACAGACGACAGATTTGGGAGCGTTTGCTGTGGCAAATAAAGCTCGTTTCTATTTTATATTACTTTGTATTATCTTTCGGTCTTCATCTATGCTTCTCTTTAGCATATGCGGTGTAATTATACAGATATACCAGGCTTCGGGGGTGTATTTGCGATATATCCCGGTCTCGACCATGGCAAATTTCCCTCGCTAACGCTCGGGAAATTTTCTATGGTCTTGACCGGGATATATCGCAAATACACCCCCAAAGCCTGGTATATCTGTATAGAAATCCTTTCAAATTGAACACTTTCGTTTTTTGTTTCATTTGAGTTTTGGGCGCTCATATGTTTTCCGAAACTAAATTGGCTCTAGATGCAGCCCTGATCCTACTTGACTAAAAAAAAAACAGGCTGAGGGGTCCACGCACCTTTTAGGTGCTTGCCTGCAATTCATGTTTATTTATACAGTGGATATATCATTCTATTTTATCTCTAACTACAGGTCTCTGTGACGGGCTATTTTCACTATGGATCACTTCCTGAACCACCAGGCTTCTTACAGTTCTACTACGCCTCTATGAGAATTCTTGAACACGGTATGGATCTATGATCATCCACAATGTACACTACTTGTGTGAACTGGTTTCTAAGAATACATTGATAATGATTATCGACTTGACATAATATTATTGAAAAAAGTGTTTTTTTCAGTCAAATTGATTTCACAAACTGGAAGTTTTCTTGAAATTATGAATATGGTTTAACAGAAAAATAATTTCCCACCGACACTTTCCCACAGTCATCTTCCCCACCGACATTATTCCCATGACACTTTTCCCATGACACTTTTCCCACCGACATCTTCCCCACCGACATTATCCCCACCCGACATTATCTCCACCCGACATTATCCCCACCGACACTTTCCCCACCGACACTTTCCCCACCGACATCTTACCCACCCAACATTATCCCCACCGACACTTTCCCCACTGACATCTTCCCCACCAACAAGATCCCATCCG